>DWAV01000703.1:0-17354 GCA_018231305.1 Noctuana lactifera
CCCGAGTAGAAATTTCGAAAAAATATTTAATGTACAGAAAAAATATTTCTACAGTTTTATTATAGTATAGATAGATAAACGTTTTATAACAACTCTCTCAGGTTTTATTCGTAACATGGCTAGAGGAGTAACAGTGTTGGGATAATGCATTTAATATTCGAGCACCCTCAATAAGGCCCGTTCAAAGCTTTGATGTTATACAGAATACACATTATGCATAAGTTATAACTTGATGAAATATCAAGCAGTTCTAAGTATTAACCATGTGTTTGTGGTCTTGCATATTTAATACAGTAAACTAGAGATCGCCAGCTGTGGTCCGAAATTCGAGTAGCGCCATCTAATTACAGTTTATTTTCATTTTATTGAATTTATTTTCATTGTATTTGTAACAAATGTTAGGTATATATAAATTGTCCCTTTTGCTATCTTTCTTCGTGTTATTATTTACTTTCGCCTTCACAGATCTCATTGTCCTCTGAACTGCATAAGGTGCTTTTAAATGTACCGAAATTTTTTTTTACATTTAATTATAATATTTTATTTATTACACAAAATCCACAGCCCTTAAAAAACAACAGTAGATATCACTTATTAACTTACAGCCAATAACATAATTATATAGATATTGTAATAACTTATCTAAGTAGGTACATAATATACTTGATTGGTTTTTTTTTGTACTACCTACCTATATTGTTTGTACACCTTTAACTGTAAGTTTTAATTACTTTTATTAACTTGGCCTCTAACCAAAAATTGTAAAATGAAATTGTTTCAAAAATACTAAAACTGAAACCCGCCTGTATTGTCGGTATGTATCACTTTTAATTTATTACTCGTAAATAAAAATATCAAATATACCTACTCACGTGGCGTTTTACCAGAAAAAGTAGAGGCAATAATTCATAAAAGGCCGTAGGCGTATTTTTGCCAATAGCTATACTAAAATATCAGCATCTGACGCGAATCGTGCGATAAACTAACAACGATATTCGACGGTATAAAAAAACAAAAAACAATAAAAGTGCCTAACAAACGCGCTGCTTTTTTCGAAGTGAAATACGAATAAATCCGTGAATTATTCATCTACGTATTCGCACTGTTGATTTTCTTCTGCTTGAATTGGGAGGAAACGTGGAAAACGATCGTTAATTAACCACGTCGAACATACACTATGAACAAAAACATCCGCTTTAGTACTGTTTAAATTTCACATTTGGTCTCGTTATTTGCAGTTTGATTAAAAATAAAGATAATCCAGGAATGTCTAGATTTGTTGCGACCGAGGCTTACGCCTTCTTACTTTATTCTTTTTAGTTCTTCATGCAACTCTTCTTTTATCTTAGCAATTTTACTCTCTTTCTGCTATTAGTCATGTATTGAATAAGAATAAATGATATAAAATTGGATAGAAGTAGAAACTAATCTCGGATAAATCTAAATGATTTCAGACCAATTCGTACTCAAGAGGGCTTTAGTTCATAAAACCATATCATTTTCTTAATAATAAAGGCTGAAGAAACTCCTACTCGATAAACGTTAAAAGGACTGGAGATCAATATATTTATAAAGAGACACAGACAAAGCTCCGCGCGGCTTATCCGACCCGTTCGTTAGACCACTGGCCTCATACGGCCTCGATTGAAGGAAATCACTGATGGTTTCCAACCTCACTCAACTGTGAAAAGTGTACCCTTTAAATGTATTGTGAAATATAACAATTCTTTCAACAATATAACAAAATTGTTCAGGCCCAACTATTTCCTAGCGACAATTTTTTACAAATTGTATTTCAGTTTCAGATTGTTTAACTTTAACACATAGACATATTTTAAGTACCGCAAATCTAGATAACCAATACGTACTGAACGAGCTTTTATTAATATTAAAATTGTAAAACTTAAATTAAGGGGAAGCACTGCTTTCTACAAAACAGTAAAAATTATTGCAGTTGGCAAGGCTACATAAAATTTTTGGTTATTTTTATTTATTTCCGGAAAAAATAGGTTGAGGAGATTACAAGTACATCATTTATGAACATAAAAGTGAATGTGTAGTCTCTTTAAAAGTATTTTTAAGTAATCTCCTCCACAGTTATTATTTTAAATTGCGTGTATGAATAATAAAATATGTAGGTTAGTAGGAAACGACTTGACTACTGTTGAAAATATAAGTTAAATGTTTGTAGGTTACTCAAATTGAGAACTGCAATCTCAAAATATGAGTATATAGCATACTTATAAGGTTAAAAATGTTAAAATGTACGGGTATTTATAATATATAATTATTTCATTATCTTTATACATGACTTTATCTTTATACATCTATTATATGACTTTAATGTGACCAGCAGATAATAAATGATAGTGATTGTTTTCATAAATTTTAAAATAATTGAAACGAAAGTAAAGTACTCCTACCTACTCGATTCCAGACATATTATTATGCTAAACGCCCATTCTTCTATACTCTAGACAGTTTTTATTAACAAAATTCTACTTTAGTTACACTAAACTGCTTTAAACCAAAAACGGATTTTCATATTTAAATATTAGGTACTAAATCGGTTTAAAACCTCAGCAAAAATAAACTATGACCGGTAATCGACGTTCCTAAGCTGTCGTTGCGAAAAGCCCATGAAAATATTGCAGCATTTTTGCAATGAAATTCATATGACGTGTACTGGGCGTTATACGTATTTATGGGATGTTTTTAACACTCCTTCAATTTCACCTCCATAAATTTATTTCCAGTTAGAAAGTATTTTTTATACCAAAGGTTTGTGGTGACAAATAATTTTAGTTTCTGAAATACCACCTCCCAATTGGTTCCATCTTATTTGACACAAATGTTTAGTCCACTAAAATATAATTTATCGCGAGTGAAGCCGAGAATATCTAGTAACGTAATAAAGCTCTTAGATTCGAATGACGGCAAAAGAATCAAAATAAACTTAATTAGTTTTAAATTATGCTTTCTTCCTCATTCAAGCCTAGTCTTGTAGTCTAGTGCAAGTTTTCTTTTGCATAATGGTCAGTTACTCGTTAAAAATTCTTTATGCGGGAATAGTTAGGACAAAGATGTGACATTATATAATAACTTAAATTCCGAAAATGCAATCGGTTCTACTGCAGGAATTTTAGTTGGCATCAGTTATTCGAGAACTATTCGCAAAGTTATCGAGTTGATAATAATATCAGCGCCGAGTTATGCCGACAACGTCTTTATTAATGTTTGCAACGAATTCATTGCAGATATCAAGTTAGAAATACTTCAACTTTCAGCAGAAGGTTTTATTGAAATTCACGTCACGTTTAAAAAAATCTATTATAATATCCAAACTATTGCATTGAAAATGTAAATGGTGTTCTTAGTATGCATTAATTTCTGCTTGACTTTAAAGTAGCTTATAAGCTGCGTCTCCAATTTGGTCTCGTGAGTCATGACATAATTACAGAACTTTGGCTTAGAACTTTACTAAGGTGGTTATTTAATAGGTGCGAGCTTTGTGCCGTAGTGTTGGTACGCTTACCTCACGGATGCTATATTTCTGTGCAAGGTACAAAAGCTTCAACACACATGCCGGGGGCATTGGTGGGTTATTGTCGCGCGGGTATGACGCTGTCACGTGCCGCAAAAGCTTGCCGTAAAAAGTGCCGGAGGGAGAAGCAGCGTGAAAGGGGCACGTATTGAAAGGGAGACTTCAAATTAAAAGCTAAAAGTAAATCATTTATCGAATCAAAACTATTTTCAATTTATAACTATGTCTATAACGATCTTAATGTAAGCCTATAGTAAAGATGTAGATGTAACTGACAACGAGTTCAAAAGTATTTTTGTCGTAATTACACTGAAATATAAGAAAAAAGGCAAGTCAACTTTAATTTATAGTTTGTGGATCTTTGGAATATATTTTTATTTTGTGTAGTTCTGAAGTTTATGAAAGAGACACATGGACACAACATTCCGTTATGGAAGGTACATGTTCCTTTCAGTAAATTTTTTCGACTAGAAGTTCACATCAAACAATTACAAAGAGCTACAGAACATTAAAAGTTGTTTTTTACGTTGTCCCATTTACAAAATTACATTCTCGAGAGAGAATTAAAAATATAATATCTCTTATAGAACCTTATAGTGGCATACTCGTATTAGACGGAAACGCATTACCTATGCTTGCAACACAACAACATAGCCTTAGCATTTTCATTACCTGTATTCATAATAATAGCTGCACTGTACACGTTTAGAGATACAGGGGATCCTATTGTCTCATAATGTATTGGTTAGATGAATAGGACCACTGACAATCCAGTGCATTGTACATACGCCTCGATATTCTAATGAAGATTAAACCCAAAGTGATTAGTAATACTTAACTATTACTTTGACAAATCGAAGATTGGATAAGATTTTGTAAAGTCAATTTTTGTTTTGCGAACCGTTCGAAGGTTCCGTAGCCAAAAAACTTAACAAAAAATTATTGTGATAGGAATTCTACTTTATTCGACTCTCTTAAGAATAAAGTGAATACATTAATGTTTGTAATAGATAAAATATGTATTTATGTTCAGAACCGAAAAAGAAGGAGTGCAAACAATATTTCTAAGTAAATAATTAAAGAATCTGTAATATCTATACTAATCTAATTACTTTTGTGTATGATAGCTATATTCATAAGGAAAGTTATAGGGTATCAAGCATTACGTTACAATTCTTAACGCGGGTGAAACCGCAGGGCACAGCTAGCTAGTTATTTATGTGTGTAGTTCTGTGTCGCAGAAACAAAGTACCTACCTAATATAAATTTATAATACTCATAGTAATATGTGAGTTTTATTGCAATACCTACATAATTTTTTCCCAATTTGTGTGCAACTTACGTTAAGCAACCCTAAGGAAAGTGTGGGCTCATTATATATTAATAAAAATTAATATTTTGCCTTAATATTTTGCTAATATAATGTTTGGGAACAAAATAAATAACGTGTTAAAATCATATTCGTTTAAAAATTCAAACGATAAGTAAGTAACCATTAAATGAGGATAGTGAAAATAAAAATTGTTGTCGTTAATTTTAATTAGAAGCACGTAAACGTAACAGAGGCTTAACTGCTCTCGCGTTTACTTTTCCCACAAAAACTTTTTCCCCACACACATGCGTGCTACTGAGCTATATGTAAATATTCCTGGAAAATTCGTGCTTATGGAATTTGATTTATGAACGTGTAGTATATCGTGTTGTGGGCAAACGAAAATGATTGAAAAGACTTGTGACCGTAAATGGTCGCATAGCGAACGCCAATCATTTCACAATGGTAAAATGAGAAGCATAAAATATACACAAAAGAGCGTGTAAATTTAGCCTGCGTTCCTTTGAACAGAATTGCGGTTGATTTTTATTTGAGGCGGCTAGTCAAATTGTTGTCGACTTTTTTACGCTCAATATACCTATACCTAACTTATTTCTACACTTACATATTTTATGACACATGTATGTTATTCATTTTGATTGAGTTTCTCCATAATCAATATAGCTTAATTTAGTCTGTTCAGATTATTTTTAATTATAACTCGCGTTACGAAAACAACAGATACCTACTTCAAAATTGTCGCGCACATACATACTTAATGTAAATTTGAAAATTCAAGACTTATATGGTTTTCTCATGGACGCCATTGTCAAAACTGGACCAAATTGAAATGGGACCACACGGGCAGTACTAGCTTTGAAAAAAAAAAGAATCATCAAAACCTGATCACTCAGTCAAAAGTTATGAGGTAACAAAAAAAATGGCGTCGAATTGAGATTCTCCTCAATTTTTGAAATCGGTTGAAAATTTTGAAAATGGTTCATATCATGTCTGTATCAGAACATGCTTTCATAGTGGTGGGTGACATTAGATTCGCCCCGGTGAGCTTTGCAAGGTCCAACTTAATTGCAGAGACTGCAGACCGACGCTACTGAGTCCAATTTCCGCAAGCTTTCTGTGTTCCGGTGGGTGACAATCCACATAATTTCTTTCTGTATAGCGGAGATCGTTGCGGCACTTAGCAGGAGTGATTCACTCTAATAGTTCCTTGCACCAGAAAAAAACAAGTTTTAATTTGTGAGGTAATGGCGTATCGATACTAACCTAATGACTATTCACTGTTTATAGACATTACGGGTTTACGTATTTTATAATCAAATTCTAAGTGCAAATAAATCCAACGTAACCTTGCAAACTTTTCATAGCACAATGCTATTCTTTGCCATTTCAAATTACGTTGTCTGCACAAGAAAATCTGCATTCGCTCCTTTGTTTTCTCTTTTTTAAGATGAAATCTTAGAAAGCATTTATCTTGTTGAAACACTACTCACAAAGCATGTTCATGTTAATTGTTGTTATCTACTAGGAGCGCAGTACAAACCTACCCTGAGGCGGTTTGATTCGTTGAAGTAGGTTGGTAGAATTGTGTATTATGGTTTGATTATACGGTACTTAATCTATACATCTACCATAGTCTGCTATGTTTAACGATTTCTTCACTCTTTCCCTATATAATGTAGATGTACATATATTTGCAGCGATAGAGTGTAAAGAGAGACTATTTTTACGGTTCAGTTAACTATTAAAACACGTTTTGTTTGCTTCATTCGTTAATTGCATTCAATTCCCAGGAATAAAAAACATTTGTCATCCGATTGTTCTCTTTTATCTTTAAAACATTTCATATCAAATTCTCCCCATAACAGTTTTCTCGAACAAAATATTCCGAGCAACGAACCGTCGGCGTCGCTCGATAGATATTTCTCGCCGGGGACGGTATGGTACGCCGGCTCCGGGACTCGTGGATTTTCGTCAGCATTCGGTAAATTTCGGGGGGCTGAAAATGTACGCACCCCTTACGCAAGATAAATAGGGCATGCGTAAGCTGCTTTTTGCTTTATAATAGTTTTAGGGATATTTCAGAGAATATTATTTGGAAAACGCTCGACTATAGGTACGCTTAAAATCATTTTACGTCCTTTTGTTTCCCTCTTTAATTTAATATGGCACCGTTTGGCTGACGGGTGAGATAATTACCAACAACTTTAGCTACATCTTGGTCAATTAAACACGAACAAATATTATATCAATTTTTGATCTACTCGTACAACTTATTCTTGGGAGATTAATTCAACGTTTTCGGTTCCCGGAACTTAAATATGTGATAATCTTAATCCTTATACATTTTTATATTTTTTATTGCCACTGATTGGATTTTAGCAATAAAACCAAAAACCTCGTGTTTGTATTAAAATACAGCATATCTGTTGTTTTAATATGTAAGTGGGGGTGGTAATGAAAAGCGTAATAAGTTCCGCTCGAACTTCGGCTAACATCGGGAAACCTCGCACCCTCGGACGAGCGTCCCTCAGTCAGCGTGACGGTAAAAGTAATCACAGCCCGTATAATAGATGGGAATTGAAGAGTGATGAAAAACTTAAACTTCGGTCTCTATAATCTTTTGCTCGTAAATCAAATAAATTGTATTTGCCTTTAACCCTTTTTATGTCCCACTGCTGGGCACGAGTCTCTCCCCACAATCGGGGAAGGCCTGGAGCATACTCCACCACGTGCCCACATCCATAATATTAATATAACATTATTAATTAATGTTATGTTAATCTTAACTCATATCTCGCATCAGCGTAAGGTTCTCATACAGCAATCGGTAGAAGCATGTAACAATAAAATTGACAGTAAAAGATAACTTCGTCGAATCCTACACCTCCTATACTGTAATTATTATTACAATAATTTAATACTCGACTTTTCTCTTTATCCAAACGTATGTTTGCTCGAAGTACGTCCTTACAAAGGCGTGACTTGTACAACTGACCCCCGAGCAATTACTATCAGCCCCCGGGAAAATCTGCTCGCACGATTTCCTGGCATAGCGCAGGAACCTCCGTGCGTGGTGACGCAATCGATTACGCAACACATTACTGCTCGCTAGGCCTAACTTCGCCGCAGTATTTTGACGAAGGTCTCTATTGAATTGTGATTAGTAGCGAAGCGAAAACATTGGAAAGTAATTATTTTGCTCCCTTGTGCATACAACGAAACTCGTACAAACTCTAATAAACAGGTACCTACTGGCTTAGTATGGCTATACCATTATTATAGATATTTGACTTTTAATACGGACTTATTATTCTTAATTATCGTCATCTACCCATCAATTTTACTGCTGGGAATGTATGTGTCTCCTCTCATCCATACCAATAAATAAAGCTGAAGAGTTTGTTTGTTTGTTTGAACGCGTTAATCTCAGAAACTACTGGACCGATTTGAAAAAATATTTTTGTATATGACAGCTACATTCATGAGGAAGGTTATAGGCTATCTAGCATTACGTTACTATTCTTAAAGCGGGTGAAACCGCGTGGCACAGCTAGTACATTATAAGATGGCGTAACATACAAAGACTTTGCGCATAATCCGTGTAAAGGGTGCGTTGGGGGCATGACACGTGCTGTGCATAACTAACAAGGGCTTATACATAGAGAGAACTATTATAGCATGTTTAGGTATCGATTCGATTCTAATATACACTTCGTATTGTTAAGTTGATTACCTGAGCTCGTCTGCTTTGTATTGCTAATTAGATAAGTAGGTGTTATCTTTCAGTTCATAAAGTTTCAAATAAAGAATGTCTGTATATAAAAGACAATAAAAATTAATGTCTTAAATAATACTATACAGTACTATACATTTTTACCGTAAATGAGTAGCAGTAGCCGAAAATAAGTATTCAGTGTTTGTATTAAATGGTTACTGCAACCCATGAACACCCACGTCCAACTTCAATCATGACGAAAAATCCTATTTGAGATTATTCGCGTCAACAAAGTATCCTCATTAATGTGTCTCCGGCATCTACATTATTATATGGATACATAGTTTATGAGAATGGTTGTGGTACCTCCCAACTCGAACTGAACAAGTTCGACCATTTTCAATCATCGCAAAGTTAAAGCTGGCTTAAATTTCTTCTACGACGTCGCAATTAATATTTTACCACGAAACTCAAGTAACTTTAATCAGTATATTTCCAACCTCACGTACGAACTCGTATTACAGCGTTAATGACGCATTTCATATAACTCTATTAATAGCCTGTAACATCAAGTTTCTACCATTAAATATTTTATAAATATGTACCTACGTAAAGCTTAGTAGGTAATACAGGTTTTGGCTTTCATACATTTAATAGTATTCTAAGAAAAATAAATAAAAATTAGTTTTCAAACGACGTCAGATATTTTGGTTTGACGGTTGTCGAACACAAAATAATGTCTGCGACACGAGAATCACTTCTCACCTAAAGTACCTAAGCAACAGTCGTGGCTAACTCTTGACATTTGATACTACAAAGAAAATTGCCTCAGTAGTGCCTCAGAATACCACGACGGGTTTCTGTCCGAAGCACAATTGTTATTTCTATAAAAAGAAATTGTTTAGACAATAGAAGGTACATTTCAAAACGCATTTTACAAAGACACATAATAAATAAATGTATGTATGCATCTATCTATAAATAATAATGAAACTATGGCAGAATCACGACTAGACATTATACGCATGTTGCCGAGATGTGGGTGAGGTAAATGTTATAGAAATGTAACCACTTATTTTTTAAATCGAGTCACATCAGAAACATTCTACTGTAGTACGTAAATGAAAATGTACTACGCGTTATTCAATGGACTGACGTTTGGACACGTGTAGCGTCTAACGCCAACTGCTAACGCCATAAAGCGAATGTCAGAAATGGTTACGTTACGTTACGGATATTAAACGTCCAATAATGACAAGCTTGTATCCGTACGGATGTAAGAGAAATCACAGAGAAATTGAATATAAAATCATCTGGACCACGCCAGCACTCAACGCCGTATGCCTTTTATTAACATCTACGTCGTTCTGAGCAACACGTCAATCCTTCACAGTACTTCTTAATAATATTAAACCACTTCCCAGCAATCCGCGATGTATGATAGTGTATATTTTTTTAGGTATTCAGGTAGGCAGTAACATCGCCATAGTTCCCTCAAGCACACACGTGCATGCATAAGTAGAACTAAAAACCTAGAGACCTAGAGAACTAGAAGCAAAGAGTTGATAGAAATAATTTATTAGCAGTAACGGTTTCCAACCACACTGTTCAAATGAAAAATTACCAACTGGTAACATACAATACTTTGTATGTTACCTGGTAACATGGAAATACCATATATAACATGGAAAGAACATGGTAAACAACATACAAATAGAATCAAAAGCACCAACAATCACCAAGTAAAATTCGATGCCAATTTACGATACGCTACATCAGTCTATTTGCAATATGATCGAATGCTCCACGTTCAACCTTTACCTGGTAGCTGATAACTCCAGCCATTAATTAAATGCGTTACGTTAATGAACAAGCTCACAATAATATCATGATTAATGAACGTGTATGTACATACATACTAAATAACCTTGAAACCGTACGGTTCTCTTTAATAAAAGAACGCCTCACTCTCATTAATATGTTACTGAGTTCCACCGTATCTTGTTACATGGTCTCGTTTTACATTTAACTGGCACGTTGCATAAGACCAAGGTCACATAAAGTAATATTTTGCAGAACAACTGGGAATAACCTCGATTTTACTCGGCTTTTTTTTCCAAGCCTACCTTAGCCAAAAGGGCGCCTAAAGCCGATGTACCGTATTATTTAACGTTCATCCAGTGTATAAAATACCTTTATGATGAACAAAGTTTTGGTGTTTGAGTGAACATAAATACAGCAGGCAACTAAAAATGCATGGCAAAAAATATTTTCATTTACCTACTAAAGTGAAAGTTATTGAACCCATAATCTATTTATTCAGATACTAGAATATCGTGTCGTAAATATACATTCGGACCGCTTCAATTCTTTGAGACGATTCACCACAAGTAGGTACTTACACACGCTTCAAGTAAGAGTGAACATTATGCCAGTTCCCACACGCCATCAAACATGCCAGTCATGCAACCTACATTTCATGTTTCCGTAGAATTCACGGATACATCATCTCGCATTCTGGCTTGTGACATTTTCGTAGCAATGACTATGACAATGACCTAGCGTTATGGAGTGGAAAAATCAAAATACGACTTGCATACTGTTAAAATATTATTCTCCCTCCGCTAAAGAAGTCGCACCGGAAGAACAAAGAGTATAATTGTCCGTACATAATTACATTGCAAGTAACATTCAAGATTCAACGGAGTTTTTTTCTGTGCAGCATTACCTACTTTTCTTGTATCTCCATTATCCTACGCGAAGTTCTCTTAGTAGAGAACTAGTTTATTTTGTTTCCGAGCTTTAGTTTTAAAACATTTATTAAACAAAATGTTCTTGCTACGGTTTGCAAAGTCAATTAACTAATGGTCCAAACTTAGGCTTGTTTCATCCAATCTTAAATATTTAACTATTGATTTATGTATGCAGTGTTTTCTTTCCTCTACATCAGCCTTTGCACATCCATTCCATTTAGTCCTCGACTAAAATTATTAATGTTAACTAAATATTTTAAATTAATGTTTCAAAATCGTTTAGCCTTTACTTCGTTCGTTTCCACTAATAAACGTAACACAATGTTGTTTAGTAAAACAATTTAAAAATTTAAACTGATTGTATAGATGTCGGTTAAAACAGGCCTAAACAAACTATCGCGAGGTACAATCGCGTCGTGGCTGCGCCATTCGTTGTGTCTGTCAGAATCGCCGGTCACTACCCATCGGAATAGTTATTAAAAGTTGCTACTTAGTTGCTTCTAGTTGCTAGTCTAATCTTTAAATAATTGCTATCTTTGATTTAAAAAAAGTAAACTATGTTTTAAGGTGACCTTCCGTTCTGACGTCAGGATGGCCGGTCACCAATCCAGTTAGGACAATTTGCGCACACGAATAGTTTTTTTTTGACCAACAAAAATCGGGAAATAAAATTTATATGTTATGTAAACTGCGCTAGTTGGAGTTTGTTTTATGGTTACGGTAATTTAAAGAATATTTCAAAAAATACAATGTCATTGCAGTTTTTTAAACTAAAGTTTAATCTGGAATGCTTCAGACACAAATGTAACAAATAGAGCGACTAATATCATTAATAATATAATTTTATACATAGACAGTTATCTATACTAATAATACAAATCTAAAGAGTTTGTTTGTTTGATTTTTTGATTGTTTGTTTGAACGCGCCAAGGAATGCTATTAGACTATCAAGCGTTACGTTGCAATTCTTAACCGCGGGGAACAGCTAGTATAACATTATGAAAATGAGTTTCACACTCTTTGATTGATTTTCTTTCTTTACTAAATATACTACAATTCCTTATTTAATACTAACTATTAGATACGAGTACGTAACAAACTTTCTCGTTACGTGTTTGTAATAGGATATCAAAACTACGTATATTTCCGGAATAAAATTGAAAAGCTGTCCCTTTGTGAGCTGAGCGAGCGCTTTTGTAGAATATATTGAAAATCGCTTGACTATTGAGTAGTTGACTGACTAAAGATTTATCGAGTTTTCGTCGCAAAGAAAATATATTGAATTAAGCCTTCCAACCTTTCATATGTGGGCACTTAGGTTAGTTCGAAGTTTATAAGAGAACTTTTTGGTTTTCTTTTGAACAGGTTAAAGCTTCGTGGAACTAAGTTTACTACCTCAGGGACTAAGTTTTAGTTGTAGGTCACAACACAGTCACTGTAGTAATTTCTGTGAGGGATAATCATATTAAACGCCATTTTATAATTGATGATATTAGTAAAATTGGGAATTTAAAATTAGTGCCCTCAAGACATGTGAACCATTAGGTCTGGTGGAGTATGCTCCAGGCCTTCCCAGCTCGTGGAAAGAGATCCGTGACCAGCGGTGGGCCTTAAAAAAGGTTGCAGGCAATGTTAAAAATATCAACATAACCGCTAACCATCAGATATTAAAAAACATTTAAGCCTTTGTCACAGGAAAAACACACTTCAAATAATTAAAAATGTCACCCACGCAAGAATAATATTTCATTGTACAATTTTTATTCAGTTCAGCAAACATTCTCATCACACACACACGGCTGCTTAAACTTTAATACAAACCGCGTGGCATCTTTAATTTAGAAACGCCTCGGTTGACCTATATTCACATGAACGTGGATTCAGAACACTAACGTCACGTTACAGACTGCTCCCCGGATTTCATCGCTTCGTCTGTTTCACTTTCGGTTTCGCGTTAACGTTGTCTAGCCCTTCGGCCCCAGTCGGGGCTTTGCGGGAGTGAAATGGGACACAACACCCTCTCATTTCCCCAAGACAAACCCCCCTTATTTCACCTTGACCGCCCCGCCCCGCCTTAATATTCAGGATTAAACTAAGTAAAAATTCTAAAAACTATATATCTACTTGTATTTCATGAAACCTTAGTAATGGATTACAGATGTTTTGTTTATCTATACTAATAATAAAGCTGAAGAGTTTGTTTGTTTGAACGCGCTAATCTCGGGTACTACAAGTCGGTTTTTTACACAATTTTTTTTTGTGTGTGATAGCTACGAGTACATTCAAGAGGAAGGTTATCAAGCGTTATGTTACAATTCTTACCGCGGGACACAGCCCGTTTTATTATAATGAGCTAGAGTTATTTGATAAGGCCATGTTCCGTATTCTGAGTGTGGTCACTAATCAGAAGAAATGACGTCACTTTTGAGTAATGGGACGAATAGTAATGGGAGGATCTTCATAATATAAAAGAAGAGCGTGAAATGGACATATAAAATGTTGAGCACTCAAAATAATTACGTGAAAAGCGGCGCCATGGCACTTTGAATGGTTATTAATTAATTTTAAACTTATACATTGAAATGTGTTTTTGCTGTACTATTTAATCTTAATTTATGGCAGAAATATGGTTAAGTTTTGACATGAGTGGTAGAAAACGTAGTAATGTTAAGAACATTTCAAGTTCGAATAACGATTTTATTTATTTTTATGGTTTTAAAGTATTGTATAACGTCTGGAGTATTTATGTTAGTTGTCGAGTTATAAAAAGACTGACTTGATTTGTAATTTAATTAATGCCTTAATAAATTTACGAATATTTAACTGTCGACGAGAAAATCGGGTTTAAATACACGTATTTATAACGTCTTAATCACAAAATGTCTATAAGAAAAATAATTAATAATAATAAAATACGTCTTTTTCCTACCTACTTTTTCTTTACACTTCGATACGTTATAATATAACTAAGAATTTGCTGTAAATTGTCCGCTCACTGAACAGGATGGGAAGAGAAATGCAAACTGCGCTATGTAGGTACGCTTTTCTCTTTTACGAGTAAAAGCCGACAGGCAGCCGCAAAAATATTGGCTAGTGGGAAATTGGCTTGTACAGCCTTAAATTGGACAAATTTGAAACCAGTCAGCAAACGAATACACGTGAACAAGTCCGTACTTCACATGTATGATCTATAATTGTATTGCATATGACGAATATGTTGCATATACCGAGGAACGGAACTTTAGTAAGTTATACAACTTCCTTCAACTCACAAATCTTATTTAAATACTTGGAAACTGAATCCACGTAGTGCACGTAGTGAAATGACATCAGTCTAATTACTTCACCTGTTAGTAGCTTTTCGAGCTAAATATTCCTTGAATAGTATTTTCTACTTATAATAGGTATTTCCTCTTTCAAAGCTCAAAATAATATGAATGGGGAACGCGTATGTAAAATATTAAATATATTAAGAGTTATTTATTGATTACTAGCTGACCCCGTGAACTTCGTACCGCATATAACATAAAAAACTAAGGGGTCGACCACTCTTGACATTTAGGGGTATGAAAAATAGATGTTGGCCGATTCTCAGGCCTACCAAATATGCACACAACATTTCATGAGAATCGGTCGAGCCGTTTCGGAGGAGTTCAATCACGCACACCGTGACACGAGAATTTTATACATAAGATTTAGTTTAAGCAAGTCTTGTGGAAAGTTCTTGTGTCGGTTGAGGAGGTGCGGATGCCAGTTTTTGTAGATGTTAAATTATTATTAATCCAGTTAATTAATATTGTGGTGTTTATTATATTTTTCTTTTGTTCGCAGGTATTGCGCTGACCCTGATATTGTTTTTTGAAACAACGATTCTGCTGCGAGAGCGATTGTTAGTAACAATCTAAATATATGTAAGCCTTTTCTTACTCTGCTTATTGTAATGTTTTTGCTGCTAAAGTCTGATTTTAAGTTTAAGGATATTATTTAATATTATCGTTGGCATAGCTGAATTCTAACTATTCAATCGAAATCATATCCAAATTCGGAAACTATTAATCTAACAGTTGCAATGACATATTATTATGAGCAGCGCGATGAAGTATGCTTCAGATCTCCCGCAGTTTCGGGAGTGGTTTGGTCCCGTAATAAGATATATTATGTAAGTGATTTGCTGGATTAACAGTGTGAAATACAATACATAGATGTATGCAATATATGTCAAATTTGAGTAAATGAGCATCTGTGAGCAATTACGCGTTCAAAACTGAATTGCGGTCCACAATCAAGCTTCTTTGAGGTGCAGTAACAATGCAGTTAGAAATTAAAAATCTAAAATTATTCAACTCATTTGCAGAGTGTAACGCAAAAGGGAATTGGGTCATGGCTTGAGGTTAGAACTTGGAATTGGTACGGGCATTTGACTTTTGTTATTCGAACGGTCCGAGTTTGCTACCTCAAGGTTTTTTCTGGTTTCAGTTTTCTTATTACTTTGGCATTTTTTAGGCCTAATTTGAAGGTTTCGACAATGATGTGTCACTACAATTTATTATGTTGATTGTATCGTGTGTAGAATTCGTAACGAGCTATTTCGTAAAGTTTACATTACTCTAAGCGTTTTGACTATCTTGTGTTATCTAGTAAATCTACCTGAATATTATACAGTAATCCTTGAACCCAATAGTGGTTCAGTCCAGCGAGAGTTCGCTTTGATAGCATCGAAGATATGAATTGTGAATTCAAATAATGAAGTCCGCATTGTTGGACTAGACTATCTGTTCTAGAGACTTAATTACATCACTGAACTTGAATAGGAAAATCATGACTAAGCTAAGCTCACTGCAACAGTTACTGATAAGAGATTATTTGTTCGCACCGAGAACAATACGCGTCTGTTATAACATATTTATTACTTTAGTGGAGTTTGAAGTCGGTTTTATTTAATATATCCGTCCGTACACTTTATTATGATTCAATTGTTTTGAAGGAAAAGCAATTCAAAAGAGATCTAAAAAAGGCCTATAAATAGCTAATAAATGAAATTAAACATTCGTCAATAAAATGTTAATTAACTTCTGTTTTATAAAAATTATTCAACTTTATTGACACGAAATGGGCCAATGTTATTATAACGCCGTCAGAACCGATGTAAATATTAAATACGATTAATGTATGTAAATTTATTTGTTTCCAATCAAAGTCCCAAATGGGTTTTCTCTGAATCGTTCTCTTGAACGGTACAGCCAAATGGTGTAGAGCAAAACATTTTAAATCCTCAACGAAATAGAGGTGAGTTTATGTTGAGGTTTAGAGAAATAATTTAATCGGATGTTTTGGGTCGTATTGGTACTGGAATCTGGATTGCCTGTTTATGTGTTTAGGTCAAAGCAATTTGAACTCAGAAGGCGAGTGTTTCTCGTCTACGTTTAGAAGAGTAGGTACGTAATGAAGGTGACCTTTGCGAAAGTGGAAATTTTGCTGTCGTTATATAAATACTTATTTTGGTCATATAAACGATTTTCTACACGTTTCTATGAGACATCCGCAGTTGTCTCTATCTCTCGGGGACATAGCGCATGCGCGATTGTATAAGGAAATGAATATACGTATAACAAATATCATTTAGTATAGATTTGGGAAGATTCATGACAGCGGGCTGCCCTTGAATCGGGCCCTGGTAAAGCCAACGTCTGAAAAACTTACAATTCATAGATTTTCTTTTGCATCCGACGCAAATTAAGCGAACACTCTGACACTCAATGTAAACCAAACGTGAGTACCTTTTATAATTAATTAATATTAAGAACTTAAAGAAACATTTTAGGTAGCTAAAGGTAGATCGCAATCGATGTCGCTGTTAGGTAACGTAGGGCGCGGCCGGTACTCGGATGAGTCACCGCTAGTAGGAAAATTTCATGCGCGCTTCCGTGCTTTGGAGGGCATGTTAAGCCGTCGGTCCCGGTTGTTATCGACAGATAACGGTCGTTAAACCTGATCGGAGGCCCTGTGGGT
>DWAV01000704.1:0-17324 GCA_018231305.1 Noctuana lactifera
ATGTAATATGTATTTCGATTTTGCTTTTTTTATTAATTTTAAGGCGATACGAAGTTTGCCGGGTCAGCTAGTTTTATATATGCTGACTGCTTCACAGACTTCGCAGCAGTACAGGCCTTAAAGTAACTAGTGCCAACATATTATACTTACGAGTATATAGCAGTTCCTTATAAAAATAAGTGTCTTTCTGTAATTGTCATTATTGTACTGATATGGTGATATGGCATGGTAAACGATTTCTTTCTTTCATCCTACTCGTGAGTCAGGTACAGATGTCAGGTACCTATTCGTATATAATAGTAAATAGTAAACTACTTACTCTGTTTACTCTAATATAGGCAGGTATACAACTTTGATAACAATCGTGTACTATAAGTAACTATCTATACACGAAGATGTTGAGAATCTTCGAGCAAAGCTAAGCGTTGTCTTGGCCTTTGGCCCGGTAGAAAACGCCTTATCTTACAATCTTGGTAGGCCAACATGCTTGACTTTAACAGTCGTCGTTTAAGTAAGAATAATAATGTTGCTGGTTTTAATTATTGTAGAATTCTATTGAACAGTTTTATCATCACTATGTCGGAGGTTATGAACTACTGCATAATAAAAAACTCGATAAAATATACAATAAATAAATAAATGCAACAAAATTCGAATTGTACAGTAGTGCAATTGTACAATAGAATAAGTAGTAAGTGTACTATAGTACCTACTTACTCGTAGTTAACGGCTTACGGCTACCTACACTAACTCTATCTTTAATCTTGTTTTATGGCTGTAATTAAAACTAATTATTAGGCAGATATTTATCCAAAATGTTGGTACCTTTTATTCAATTTTGTTGTCGGATGTAATGTCGTTTAATGTAGATATGTCGTGTTAATCTGAGATGTACCGGAATACATAATATCTACAATTACTGTACCAGTTTTCTGGGAAGTATTTGTGATAATTATCATTACCACTTGAGAGACACTTTTTATGAAGTTAAATTAAAATTAAAACGAATCTAATGTTAACACATGCTTTATCTGCATACTCTATAAAAACCAGAGTTTATAAAATGCCTATCTAAAATGAATGAACAAATGGGTAGAAGTAAGCCGCAAGAATAAAAATATTACTACTTGGCTACTCACTAGGTATTCACTTTACGTAATTAAGTATCTTAATACGAGGCTTATTGTTATTACTCATTAGATAATTTAATTTAGACAATACAGTAAGTTAATGTAAGCATTATACATGAAATATAAAACCTAACAGTTTTAGATAAATTCACAGGCTAATGTGAATACGTAAATTGAATTAATAAGTGCTAAATTGGGACGATATGAAGTTGTAAAATGTAATCATCAAGTTCACCCAGTTTTCTCTTTGTGTTTTTGTCATGAGAAAAAGTGTAAGTGTTATCGTACAGGAGTAAGATAGATGGCATAGAAAGAAAGCATTGCGTTTTGTTGAGCAATTAAGTAAAAGTAGAAGAGCGTGCGAACAGGCTAAGGCCGTTGCTCTTTACAATGACAGATGACCTTTGGTCAAAGAACGCGATGATGAAAGGGCAACGAACAAACTTATTTATCCATACAATTCTAACATTACGATGTTTACTTGTTCCTGACTTAATAATGGTTTATTTCACTTATTATATAAAAAAAAGATTTTTTTAAAACTAGAATTCCAATGTTTGCGTTAGATAGAAGACGCTGTGGTACCTATTTTTAAAAAGATTTTATTTATATTGGATAGAAAATTAAAACGCATAATTACGAGTGCTGTGTCAACTCTTTTTGACACCAAAATTATAATTAAAGTACCTCTATTTATCTGGTCCCTAAGATAAGAATGCCTACCTTTTTAACATAATATTGTAATTAGACACGTTACATAGTATTATATAAAGTTTGCAGTAATTCTGGAGATAGCGTTACAGATAAAATAAAGAATAAAAATAAAAAATAACCATACAGTAATGCATTAGTATACTATTATATAGAAAGTGAAACTTAACTACTGACTTAGAATTTTTTAATAAATTTATTTTTAAAAGTAAATATGTAGTTAAATAAAGCATGCGAGTTGCGAGTCAGTTTGAAGTGATTTATAATTATGTACCTAGGCTTATTAAGGAAATGAAATCTTCGTTTGCAATTCGTGACACACATGATCGATTTAACTAAAAGTAATTTTCACTTTCTGCACGTATTTATTCAAATTATACAGCCGAATGTATGTGAACACTATTATGTTTCGAAACTTGGACGCGAATACTAGCGATGAATACATACATACGCTTCATAACAATGAGTGTTAATCTTGCTTTTTGCACATTACTTTAAATAAACATTTTAGTCTTCAGTCTGTAAAGTTATGATTGTCACATGTTTACTAGAAATTATGGAAGTCGATTTAATCGAGATTGTGGTGTCGATTGGTACTCGTATCAGATTTCAATGTTTAAAGCCAGATTTCAATGTTTAAAGCCAGGTTCTGTTTGTGTTAGAACGAAAAAAACGTTTTTATTTATAGTATACGAACTTTCAGTATGTTCAATAAAATTGTTTAATTCTCTAATAGGTATTTACGTTACAACTGTAGATATTACGTAAATTTTTTGTAATACCTACTGTGCTCAATAAAATATACATACGTCATTGTGCTCGTACCGTCTTCCGATAGCACATTTATTGACTGTATTTTATGAGAAAAGAGAAAAGTGCAAAGAATGGCAGCACGTGGGAAGCAGGTACAATGGCTTGGATATGTCACGGCGTGTGTTTCACTATATTTTCTAAGTAATTACAAAATGAATGTTAAAGACACTAATTAAAATATGCAGTTATCCAGGTTACTATATAATTTTTCAGATTATAGGTGCGATATATATATTTACAGACCAACTACATACCTATATAAAGACATACCTACTACATAAATACAGACATACCTATTACATAGACGAACATTATGAATAATCTGCTTAAGTAATTCAGCATCTAGAAAATCAGCTGATATCTTGTAAAGTGTAGTCTCTGCACCTTCAATATTACAATAACAAATTAATTACAAGCTGATATAAGACGAAAAGGCTACTATGGCGTCTACTATAATGCATTAAACTTTGATACTAATATGTACTTACTCAAAACAAGTGATAATAATAACATTGGTTTTAGTATTCCTAGTTCACACTAAATTATACTAAAAAGAATTACAATAAAGATTAATTAATATTTATAGTAAAGATAATCCTTCTAAAATATGGTCTTGTAGCATAGATGACGATTTTTATTTTTGTTTTCAGATACTTCGACTACTGCTGGTCACTATTATCGCAAGATGTAAAAGTGAGTCGGCGAACGTACACAATTACGGTAATGAGAACGATGCTTCGCACATAGGAGATCTTCTCAGACCACCACCGCTTCCAGCATTGTCCCAAATAGTTCCTGTGCCATTCCATGGAGGAGTAGGAAGAACGCAACGCCAGAATATAGATATTGGTTACCAGTATCAACCACCTCCACCACCCCCACCCGCGCCTCCTATTGTTTCCTCTTCTGATTTCAAATTTCCTGCACCATTCTATAAACAGTACAATTTCAATTTTGTACCACCACCGCAACCATTTACATCGACACCTTCCCCCTCCATATTTCAGAAGGTGTCCGGGTGGCTTTTCCCTTCAAAAGAAATATCATATGACTCGGGTCTTACAGGTATTAGTAATATCGCCCCACCACAAAAGGACTGCAATCCTTGCAATTTAGTGCCATGGATACCGGTAATAAGATACAAGGTTGGATCTGAAAACGTGAAACAAAGTATAAGCCCGACCTATGGACCTCCAAGCCCAACGGCATTTACACCTGTGCATAATCTGGACCAGTATCGACCACATAATTTAAATACTAACAATTACGATCAAGTATCACAAACATATTCAACTGGCATTCCTCATGAAGTATATGGACCACCTAAGCATTACAAGGCCAATGTCAATTCATTTAGATCGATCAGTTCGACTTATGGACCTCCAAGTCCAACACACACGTTACCTAATTTACGAGAGAATTCTGTAAGTTCTACATATTCCCTATCAAGCCATGCTTATGATCTACCAAGTTCTTCATACGGGACTCCTAGTACACCCATTAGACATCTTAGCTCATCTTACGGCTTACCAGGTACTTTCAATGCAGTATCTAGTTCAACTTATCGAACACCTATGTCCAGTTATGTACCTTCGTATGATCATATAAATTATTTATCTACAACACATTCACCGATACCTCCAAATGACTTTCACGAAGTGGTAAATAAAGAATTGCCTAGTCAAACTGATATTGAAATATTAAACAATATAAAGCTCTCTACTGAATTAGAGCTACCTAAACTAACTACTCCAACAGGGTTTAAAAACTCATATGGAGAAATCATTACCAATACTCACGTTCTAGATATTCCGTACGCTGCTTCGGTTACTGCAGCTGAATCAAATAAAGTTAAAACTGAGATTTTACCGTACGACGGTTTAAAGTTAACTACACCAAATATTTCAGTTGCTCTTGCAAATCCAGCACCATTTACATTAAACAGAGGAAGAAATATTCATACTTTGCAACCAGTTGCTTTACCTAACTTAAGTGTTTCACCTTTACCACCCATATTCAATGCTCGACCTTTTCGAACAATATCAGCAAAATATCCAACAAATTTAGTGAATAGTTTAAATTTTGATCAATATCATACAAATAATGTAAATGTAGCAAAAAGCGTACCAGTTGCAGAATTTACTCATTCAGTAGAATATCCAACTACTGTGATTCAATCACCTATTATTGATATAGATGTATCGAAACCTACAAATCAGACAAAAGCTTACAGAAATATAGCAAATAGTTTTGTGATTGACGAGTTGAGAGATATTTCATCACAAGCATCGGAAGATCATATTTCTGCAGCAAAATCTCAACCAGATTCTAGTTTTGAAAGTACTGGAGCAGACTTTGGAAACGACTTGTATGAACTGGGTTTACCCTTCTCTTTAAATCCTAAATCACAAATACCTTCCAATCACAAGCCCGATTTTGCTGACTTAAGAGGTGTCAAGGATGAAGACGTCGATAAATATAGAACTGAAAGTAATTTGCAGAATATCGACTCGCCATTATTGTATCTTAAGCCTAGTGCACCGCATAAAAACTATGAGAACTTTGTCACTGTGCCTACGCCAAGCAACGAAAACGAATATGAAATTTATGACGATATTCCCACTACGGCTTCGCCACTTCAGCAGTCGACTATTCCAAGTGCATGGGACGAAAGTAGAACATACTTTAGTGACTTATCTCCCCCAAAAGAAGAAAGTGCTTTAGTGAGTCATCCAAAAGTAATACAGATAATAGTTCCATATACGACAGGCCAAAATAATCATATTATTCCATCTCCCAAAGATTGGAAAGATAACCCCACAGAAGATTTTCTTGCACGTAAAGTTCAATCAAATACAGAAAACTACAGCCACGTTACCCGTGCTTCTACGGAAAGTCGTAGTCATAGTATAGGAACTACAACTGAAAATCCTTTCGCGACGGTTACGGAAGATGTTGATCGTTTTAATACACCAAGTGAACTTAGTGACCTTTATGACGTTAAAGAACCGCCTTTTGATATAATAAAACTTCAGCATACTATAGATGACTGGACTGAACAAGAATATTCTAATTCTAAGCACTTCAGAATGCCTCAAAGAACTCGTTCGAATGAAAATTATGCAAAGCAAATTCCTGATGATTATTTTACAACTACGATAGCAAATTATGTAACTGAATCTAATAATTATAACTATGACTTTTATGACCATGAAGTATCTAGTAGTATTCAACATACAGTAACCGACAAAAAGAATAATTCATTATCTAAATCGGGAAAAGAATATAATAACATAGAAAGAACCAAAAGTGATTACATTAGTGGTAAGAATGAAGAAGTAGATGAAATTCAGAAACTTCATATATACACAGCAGCATCTTCCTTTCGAACCTCAACTACTACGCCAGCACCGTGGAGTGAAGTACAAACTTCAATATCTCCTTTAACTAAAGAGAAGGTATACGTGGTTACTTCGAAGCCTTGGCGAGAGAAACCTAAAGCACCTGAGTATGATTATGACATAGAGACATTTGAATCACGCAAAACAGGTGAAGATGGTACTACTTCTGGATCAGACGATTTACCTTTTAAATCGCCAAGATTCCCTCTAAGACCACCTTTTGGTTTCACTACAACTGGCAATGATGACAGTATTCGGTTGGGCGCCTCATCGCCTTCGAAAGACTGGCACCAAAGTAGTAAGCATTATTGTACCTTGTAAATCTTATATTATAATAGTATAAATCTTGTTAAAATTATTTATGTAGAGTCTAACTTCTAATAATAATTAATTTCTTCTTATTTCAGTTAACGATTTGTGGAGTCGTACACAAAGTGAACTATCTGTATTAGAGGGATCTGAACAAAAACATAATACTAATTCGGAAGAGGTTTTTATCAATTTTATGAAATAACTTTGCTGTAAAATGTTTTATTACTTTTTCAAGTATCATTTACAAGTTTCGCTTTAATTTTCCTATGACTAGAGCAAAATTTTCTCACATATTGAAATGTTCCATAAAATTATCAGTTTTCCAGTGATGGCAGTCAGTTTTTCTACAAAATTATAATAATAACATATCTTTAGCGCTTTTGTTATAGTATATCTTTATGAATTAAAAAACCACATTTTTATTCAGAGACAATTTCATTATTACGAGAACTTTATCAACAAGAAGTAAATTGGGTAATAATAAAATCATATATTTGTGTAAAATGACATCTTTTTTCAGGTTACATCCACACCAAAGATTGCAGTGTAGTGAATAAAGGGAAACTGATATTGTAGTTTATAGTGAAATGCAAAGTGTCAGTTGATTCACAAAGTTATTCAAAGTGATTTGGAAAATTGGAACACTATAAAGCATGGCCATGAATAAAGACGACGTTGTTGTGCGTAGACTTAAAGATAGGTTGTAGAATTATAAATCCTATATTTAAGAAAGTGTGCTGCTTATTGAATAGGTACCAATAATTCATAAATATTTACCTTGTCTCTATTCTTATACTCGTATTTTATCGGATCTGCTAAGGTGCGATTTATCTCTCTCTCGCACTCTTTATTAGGACTAAAGAATTCAAAGTGTATTACATAATTAAAAGTTCATTATTTATTACATAACAGTTGAGTATCAGAAATAAAAGTAAATTTACATTAACATTTTAAATTAGGTATTTTTTCCCTGTAAGTGTCGAAATTATTGATTAACTTAGGTATTCACTTACATAAATTTTAATAAGATTTTAAACCAATTATACAAAACAAACTTATAAGTAGGTAAGAAAAGGAAAAATAGCTTTAAAATCATATTTTAGGGTTTTGAAATTGAGAGACGTGAACCAAAGCTGGGCTCTTGGAAATCTCATTATTAAATTACAAAATAACCTTAAAGTAGTTGTTATAGATGTTGTATATTATGTTATCTATATAAAAAATAAATCCCTTTACTTTTCCTTTAGTATCCAGTACTAATATAATTTCGATAGTTAAATAAGTACTCAGATTAGGTATCTATAAATTTGTGTAATTATACAATTTGTAAATATTTGTAGTAATACTATATTATATAATACTATGTAAGTTGTAAATATAGGTAAATGAGAAGTATTGTGAATTTATAAGTTAGAGTGTTACTCGAATTATCTTTCGTATGATTTTGATAAGATTACAGTAAATTTATGATTAATGTCTGTACATAATTAAAAGTCAAATTGTTCTATAAATTAAAATGCAAATAAATTTATTTGTACAACCTGTTGCTAAGACTAGGTACTTATATACATATACCTACTTTATACAAATATACAATTTACGTAAAACTATGAGGTTGTTTCTTTTGAGCTTCTATCCTTTACTTTAAAGTATAGGAATTCAGCGCTCCAGCTAATTATAGTTAGCATGGTGACAAGGTTTAATACTATGATTGGTAACCTGTAGGAACCCGATGAATCACGAATGCGACCTAAAAGAAAAAATCATATTTTTTTATCATACTAGGTACTATGTTATTAAACTTTTATTATTTGTTAATCAATAAAAAACTATCTAAAACCTTTTTGTTTCTGAGAACCAATATGTATTCACATTAATTTAATATCTATATTCATAAACCTACAATCCATTTCAATATATATGTAGGCAAAAATTTATTCAGTGATACTAGAAACACATATTTAAGTATTCATACCTAAAAGTGATCCAATAGTTATGATAACGATGCCATTAAAGAACATTTGTATGCCCGAAGCAAATGGTAGTCTTTCGAGAGGCACGTAGCTCGGGATCACGATGTTCATATAGACGGTCCTCACTCCCTTTGTCACCCCCATGGCAAGCGCCACAAATATCATCCCAGTGAATGATGTGGTGAACAGCATCACTGTAAATATAAACATGAACATGTGTTTGTATTCCAGTTGGTTTCATTACAGTGCAACGGGAATGCTAATAGGTAGTCAAAATCAAATGGATATTTACTTAATTGAAATAGGTATATAAATTAAAACCAAAAAATATATCAGCTTGAAATGTGCAACTGTAAAAAATACTCTTTTGCAAAACGGCATTATCTTGGTATATTTATTAAAACTGATAAGTATTACTGTAATACAGAAAACAAATACTTTTGATTTTAAATTTTTTGAATGAAAAAAAATGAATGAACTTACTGCTTCGTGTGAAGATAATTATTATGAGACTGACCATATACATAACTCGCGGGGGCTTGTGACACCACTCTCCGATAAACGGTGACACTAAACGGAATAAAGTATCTGAAAACCCTATTATTGCCATAATTTTGGCTATATCGGCTGTTTCAAATTGTAACATGTCTTTTAGAATTATCGGCAGAAGGAGAGAGAAATTTGTCTCCACGCATGAAGCCATCGATAATCCAAATAGAATATTTACAAAAATTGGGTCTCTTAATAGTGTCAAATCGAAAAAGTCGATAAATCGTTTAAGAAAACCTTTCGTTTTTTCTTTTTGTCCTTCCGAGTGCAGTATGTTATTTTTATTAAGGTTTTTTACCTCAGGTTCGTTGAAAATATTAATAGAACTTCCCAAATTGATTTCTTGAGATTCCCACCACTTATATTTAGACTCTGCTAAGGGCGTATCAGTTGTCTTTTTGCTTAAATCAGGATGAGATACTGCATTTCTTGTTTGTAGGTTTGCATCGTTCATCAGAGTGTGCATAGACAAGCTTTTTGGTGATGGTATACTGCTGTCAATAGATTCTACCAATCGCGGTAGTGATTGTACATCTGAAAGTATTTTCATCATCATGAAATAAATTCAAACATTTTTAATTACAATATGTAGATATATTGAGTATGAAACTCTTTCAGCGGAATTTGGTAGGTACCTGTTTGTTTCGATGAAGTTGTTATACTGCCATTAATAAGTTCAACACTGGTCTCCTTATTAAGAGGAATTGTTTCTTCCGTTTGAGGGGGATCTTTATAATACCATTTTGCTGGTCTGAGTAAGCACGCCGCTAATAATGAATGAAGACATATTGCGCTTAAAATGAGAACGGCGTATCTCCATCCATAGGCATACATGAGGGCACTCATTACAAGAGGCATGTAAATTGCTCCGAGACCAGTGATGGACATGCCTAAACCTATAGCTCTGCCTCTTTTCTCCTTAAAGTATGAATTTATTGCTAATGAAAAAGCAGCCATCACAGCTGCCACTCCAGTTGCTGAAAGAGATTCAAAGACTTACACTTCAGGAATAGCTTACTCGTATATGTACTTCAAGAATAACTAATTTAAAACATACGTACAATTTATTATACTGTAAGATAATATGAATAACCAAAAGGTATTTGAGAGTGAAGTAAGTAATAAACCAGCCGAGATAAATATGGCTCCAAAAACGGCCACTTTTCTGTATCCATATTTTTTTAACACTGGCCCTCCAAAGAACGAAAGGAGCATGCCCAACCCATGATTTAGAATGATAACAAGGGTTCCTTGAGTAGCGCTCAGACCTGTCTCTTCAAATGCTTCTTGAAAAACAAGGCCAAACCCAGCGATTAGAGGAAGGACTACAACCTAAAACAAAAACAAAATCTGTTAATGTATCTTAAAGTTTCTCTATCGATATGATATTTTGCGTGTTTAGGAAATGTAATTAGGAAGGGTTGATTACTTAAAAAAATATATTTTGTATATAATAAACGTTTGTAGTTGTAAGTAGTTTGATTGTGATTGTGACTATTGGTGACTAATTACCCTCAGCTGGTCATAAGGCATGTATAAGAATATCTTCTTTATGTTTAGTGACTTTTATGTATCGAGCTTTATACTTACATTATTTAGAGCGTAGGCAAATGTGACGACCCATCCGTATCCTCCATCCGGTGGAATTTTGTCTGTCTTTGAACTTAACATCATAACTGATTTTGAATTAAACACATATTCCAATGTACAGACTCGCTATTGTTACTTTATCAACGTTACCAAAATTACACTAAGTTTATCTAAATATCACTTCATTAATGTTTCACATGATTGTTTCACAATTTCTGGTTCATCACTAACATTTATTGCAGTCAATATAACTTCTTGTATTATCTTCTTGGCACTTCAACAGTACATAAAGAATTTGCTTCGTAAAAGCGAACAATACATGATCGTCGTGTTTGTAGTGCGTCAGTCGCTCTTAGTGCCCGCATGAAAAGTTATAAAGTGACAATTTCCTAGCCCAGAAGCATACCAACATGTTATCACTTTGACTTTATAATGTCGCTGTTATCAACTGTGGGGTTTTATTGGCTCACACACATATTTGCTTAAATGTCTATTTTAGTAGAATAGTGCGTTAATTAAAAACCTTTCATTATTCTAGATTATATATTCGTAATATGGCGTGAAATTAATTTATCACGTGCGATATACTCTTAGGTAGGTACTTGTGAAATAATTTCTTTGGTAAAATGTTCTAATAAGTCAAGAATTTTTGAACTGAATTATTTTCTATTTTTCTAATATAATACCTATGCTGCATATGTAGGAGTATTATGAATTGGGTACTTCTTAAGAGCTATGAGAACAAAACCGAATTGGGTAATCAATTAATAAATAATGCAAGGATGTCATTGACTGATTTCAGTTATATTTACTTAAGGTATTTAGTTACCTGTATATTTATCTAGTACCTAATCTGTAAATATTTATGTAGTTTATATATAGGTACTTATATTTACACACCTTCCAAACCGAGCCACAAGAAATTATTTTGTTACCGACTGTAATAAGGAGTAGGATCTATGTTCGGCTGTACCTACTCGTATGTATATTTTTTACCGGCGCGGGTCATGGTTCAGCGTTGCAGAGATTTGTATGTCTTCTCAGGGAAACACTGACAATTCTACCACTTAAACAAATAAATCGATTGCAGTGAAACTATGATCTATAAAAATATAATCATAACCAAAATACCACGTAAATAGAAACAGCGTAGTAGGTATATTTTGCATGGGACCGGATTTAATAAAGAGCTAAATAATAGATTTACCTATTGTGTTATTCACCTATAATAAGTTAACAAATTAATAAAATATTTGTGTTAATAGGTATTTAACACTTAACTGCCGCTTGTGTAATGTAATGTTCAATCGGCTTACAATAATGATAACAAATCAGGTCGATGTAACTATGGGTGGATATATTCCTATATCTACAAATTAGGTATATTCGATCTGATGGATATTATCATTAACTCAATTTATATTTTATACCTTTTATCAGTGATAATATGGTCACGCAATGGATTATAATTATCATTAATAATTATGTCAAATTTGGGATTAAATCAGCAGGTAAACTTTTAACTTTTTTCTTCACATACCTATGTGAAGTATGTAAAGTCAATTAAAAAAGTTATGTATATGTAAGAGTAGGTACCTACCTACTCGTACATTATACTTACATGAGTATTATTAAAGTGCCTAAAAGATTAGTTTCTCTAGTGTCGTTTTCACAGATATTGTAAAGTAAAAAGGCTTTTATGATAAAATCATATTTATGTGTAGGTATACACGGAGTTAAATTAATATACTTTGGACTACACGATAATAATATAGGTACGGTACATTATATACCTACATATCGTTTTAAATAATTAGATACCTAATATAAAAATTATTTCTATGAATCGGCATACCAATGTGCCAATGGTATTTATTGTGTATCTATCTTATTTGCCCTTAAAACAAAAATCGTTTTCCCTAATAATATAGATATCATGGAAATATTTTCATTTGAAGTATATTTATATTTGATAACTTTTATTGACCCATAAATCAACGTGATATTTGATAAATTGATGGATAGGTAAATAGGTAGATAATTAGATATAGTAGGTATATAATAGGTAAAAAAAGTAAAAAAACTAATTTATATAATAGAGGGCTTCTATGCAACGAATTCGGTGTCAAAGGTTTTTCCATAGCACATTCGGGGCTTATAGTGTAAGTAAATTAAGTTTGGTTGTCTGTAATGCTATATTTCTTACTTCTGAGAGTGAAGTCGATTTTAATTTTACTTAAATATTGTTGTTATCAAAAGTTATCACAAACTTACCGTCTTAAATTTATAATCTTACTTTTTAAAATACGTTTGATAATTTTGTAAGGTCGATAAGTAATAAAATCTCACATAAAAAAATGGACGAAATGCACAAATTAAACAGTGTAAAAAATAATATAATATACGCGCTTACTGTGTTTCGATTATAAAATAAAATAAGTTTTCTACGTATTTGCTATTTGTTATTGACAGGCGCATTTTTTTAATTATTTCATTATTTTATGAAATTATCAGGCTGTAGGCAAAGTATTAAATTTATGGGGCCAACACTAACCACTATTTTTGAAGTAAAAGAAATGCGTGTCACAGCAATAGATCGTGACATCTTCCTAAGATTTAAGAAACATTTTTATGCTTCTTCTGATAAACCGTGTTATGTCTTTATGCCTTTTGTAATTAAAAGTGTCGATAGGTATATTCTTTCGTCTGTTCTTTTCGTAAATATTTTATTAATATGTGTACCTACTGTTTCTTTATAGCAATAAAATCAGGTAAAAATAAGATTTTTGTGCGTAGGAATATAAGCATTGGTGTAGGTTGGTATGTAAAATGATTTATGATTTATTAGGTACTTATATTGTCTTTAATTTAAAATTTACCTGTTCACCAATAACAATCTCAATAAAAATATCGGTTTCTACATAAATAGTTCACTGTGTTATCACTACTAATAAACATCAGATACTCGCGAGTTCACACACATTTATCACTACACTGTTACCTAAATTATTCCTTATAAGTAAATAATAAGTATTAAATATTGACGAACAGTATCTCTGGCTACAACACGTGTGACATTCGTCCCAACGCGCTTACAATTCGGTTGACCCCCAGTACACTTGCATGGCCTTTGACCATTAGTTAATCTACATCGCTGTTAATAGGCGTCCTGAATAGGTACCAGTAATCTCTTTGTTCACTAATACACTACTTTATCCATATAAGCATTGTAAATAGTAACTACACCTGATCAAATTAGTACATAATACATTTTTAAGCTTTGGTTATTTCTATTTCCATTTTCTTTTGCCGTCGGGCCGTGAAGTATTTTTCCAAACCCCATGAAATTGCAGTAAGCCACGTGAATATATTTAAGCAGTGAAGTGTTACTGCTATTGAAGCTGAGTCCTTTATCCATCCTGTAAATAAAGTCAAATCCAATAATTGTGCATTATACCTACCTACCTGCTACTGCCTAATTCGATACAGTCACTTAAAATAACTATTTATCAATTTTTATTTTTATTTATCTGCCAGATAAAAAAATTAACTGCCATCTGAATATACTGATTAGTTACTAGCGACCTATAGCCGTTCCCAATGTTGAATCTATCTCCGATTTGACATAATTAGGATAGATAAAAGTTTATCTTAATTATTATGTCTTAGAGCCATTAAGTCGCTACCAGATACCTCTATCTGAATACTGTGAAACGAAGAGTTACAGTTTATCTGAGAGATAATATATAATAGACAATCAGGGATATCATCGGAAGCTGGAAACTCTGTCCCTCAGTGTTGTAGGTTTTGGGTAATATATAGGTACGCCGTGGAAGTCTTTTTTTTGACGTCGTGGATATCCGCTTGTGGAAGATTCAAAGTCTTCAAATTCAAAACTCAAACTCAGCAATATGCAAATATGTATATAACACGGAGTAAAATATTGTAATACAACAAATAGTAACAAGTAACAATAATGTTACTGTTCGTAGACAAGCAACCGTTCTTGTTATAAATGAGTTTTCATTGAGTAAATAAAACTGTCTAGAGATAAGGTAATTATTAGGTGAGTCGGCGCACTTTATTAGAATTCTCCGCGATTATAATAATGGTTAGATAACTCGTTAGTAGAATTATTATGATAAATAAATTATCCAAAATTATTTATAGTGGAATTATAAATGATATCTGTCTGTATTTTCAATGCAGTTTGCGTCAGTAAAAAATATTGACTGTTAATTTATTAGTAAAATTATTGTTAGAAATGTACTATAACTATTATTCTAGTTATATCCTTATTACAATAGTTATAGGCCTTTACAAGATAAATTATGCTCGATTAGGCGCTTCTTGATTAATTTAATAATGATGCCGCGAGGTTTACGTTAGTTATGATAATTAAGTTGAATGTTATCAAGGCTATCTATCTATTATGGCTAGTCTGAGATTTTGTATTCATAGACAGGGAACTGTTTATATATCAATCAAAGTTTATTTTGTGTCATTGTGTAGACCACGTTTAATTTTATTAATTTATTTTGCTTACCAACTACAGGTCCTAGGCTCATGTACACTATTCCTGCTGTTAGTAGCTGAATGCCAGTAGCACCAGGCAGTTTGTGGAGTGGAACATGAGTTGGAATCACCAAAGCCATGAATACTGTTCGCAATCCCTTACCAAAACCAATCATAACCGCTACAAGGATCACTACGGAATAAGTCTGACAGTATGCCAACACTGCGGAGAAAAATGCGTTTGAATAAAGTTTTTTTTAATTTTATACATTATTAAATATATAAAATGTATTACCAATTTATTCCACACTTACCAACTCTCCCCAACGCCATAGTCATCACTCCAAAAAGGAAGAAAGAATTATTATCCCAGCCAATTTTACCGGCTATGAAAGGCACGCAAAATCTAACACATATGTCCACTCCAGCCAATAAAGACATAAATAATGCTACTTGAGGTTTGGTCATTCCGTAGTCTCCCAGTATAAAAGGTGTTAGAACTGAGAAATTCAGTTCATTAAAGTTGGCTAATGTTATTCCTAACATTAAATTAATGAAAGTAAAATCTTTCAAAAGATCTAAATCAAAGAAAAATGCAATTTTCTGACAAAACGTTAGTTCTTTTTCTTCTTCATCTTCTGTTGCTTCCTCTTTTTTGTCAAATACATCGTCATCTAACGGGATTTCAAGTAATTTCATTCTGTCTGCCTGACTTTCTTCATTGTCTTTCAGATATTGTTCTAACTTCAAAGATGCTTGTTTTAGAACTTCACTTTCATAATTGAAATTATTCGATTTTCGTCTATTTTTCGTTCGTGTTGATTGATTACTGTGATTATCTTTAAGATACTTTCTTTCTTCATTATCTTCTTGGTTTTTAAATGAAACATTACTATGGTTATCTTTGTTATACGTTTCTCCATATTGACCGTCTATTTTAAAAGATTTGAGACTTTTGTTACTTGTTACTGGTTTTGGTACTTGTTTCTCTGCCCTAGTAGCTATATCTTTTGCCTTTTGTGGGTCAATATTTTCAATTGCAACTTTTTCGTCTGCTTTGAGATCTTGTGGAGCTTTAAGAGTAGGACAATCTTCGATTTCAGATTCTTCAATCTGAGTATCTAAAGTAACAGACGTTTTGCGTTTTGGTTTGAAAGCTTCACGTTCATGAGCTAGCGAACCCAAATTAGCTGCGGAATTTTTTTTTGATTCATTTAAGTATAGAGTTGATGATTTTCTTGAACGGTTTTCCAATAAATTGGTCATTGATGGTTTTTTAGAATTCAGTCGAGAAGTTTTAGTAGATCCATCCCTAGAAGATAATCTGCTCCTTGACTGCCTTGACTGACTAAAGTAACCATCGTTAGCCCTTAGCATCATAGGAACACCAGGGTCTGTAATTTCATACCCAGGAGTTTCAGGATCATCCTCGTTATATAAATACTGGCTAGAAAATAAGCTAAGACTTTTTAACTTGTTACTGAAATATCCACTTTCGTTGCCTTTTTTATCGTTTAATAAATGTGAATTAGGTTTGTCAGGTGTCAATAATCTATCCTCGTCGCTTTTGTTGTCATCGCTCTTCACATTTGGTAATTTGGAATGCCATTCTACAGGTTGCAATAGAAGCGCACAAGCAATTGCATGTAGAGAGAACCCGCTTAAAATGAGAACGGCACCGGTTTCACCAAAAAGTGCAAATAGTCCCGTTATAACGTGCGGCCACATAATGGGTCCGAGGCCTGTAGTAGTCCATGAGAGACCCGTAGCTAGCCTTCTTCTGTTTTTCCAGTATGTATTCAGAGCAAGTGCATTGGCAGAGCTACTTATACCATAGCCAACACCTGCAATAAAAAAACATAATATTTTTATAGAAGCATACGTTTGTAAATATATCAGAGTTAGAATAGGTTAAATACACGTACCGTAAAGAACTGAGAATGATATAAGATAAGTAGAAAAGTTGTTTGAAAATGTTGTCAACATCAACGCTACAAATACAACTATTGATCCCGTTAACGATACTTGGCGATAATTGAAGGTTTTAAATACTGGACCATTTGCTAATCCTGCAAATAAATTAAATATTATGAGACTACAAATTCTATATTATAATACTGTCCCAAAACATACATAAATATTTAAAACACAACTCCCACAGTGCTCCTTGCAAGATGAAGATTTGACAGAAAGAGATTTGATACGAGAAAATGTGAAATCTGCATTCTTTAAGAAGTAACCATTTGATTGCTTATTATAGACCTAGTAAAAGCATTAAAACCACGCTGGCCAAGTGTAGGCTGGAGTTTTTCACATGCCTTTAAAGAACT
>DWAV01000705.1:0-17319 GCA_018231305.1 Noctuana lactifera
AGTGCAAACATTTACATTTACAATATTAGTATTATTACTTTGCAAACTCTACTAACATGGAGTAGTACTCACTAAAATCCAAATATCAAAATGTTAAATTCCGTAACGCCAACCCAGATTTCTGCTGTGATGCGATGTAACATATTTAAAGCTTCCCACAGACAAAGGTATAGTATAATCAACGTATCTAATCTATATACAGAAGGCATAGTTACCTCAATTGTGTGGCCTGCACTGACCTTTGCATTTCGCTATTGTTAACAATAAAATTCAGGTATTCACTTATGAGCATAGTATAATCACGTCTATGCATGTGTTCACAGTAGATATTTAAATTAATACAATCATGTTAAACTCTTTTCTGTAAAACTAAAGAAAAGAAACTGCCATGGTGGGTAACGATTACTAAGGACGGCAAAGGCATACAAGTCAATTCCCTTTCAAATAGTTTACTTTTGACGCCCAGACGCCAATGTAATTGAATATTTGTTTTGAAAGAGCTTACTTGCACAACAAAATCCACCCTCCATCACATAAGTAAGATTGTATTTTATCGTATCAGCACTCTATGATAATGGTATTATTTTTAAATTTAAAAAAATTCATTCATAGAGTTAGAAGTTCTTCGTATGTTTTTGTGTGTAAATGGCACCTATGACATTTCTAGTATGGGGTTATGAGTGTGAACCGCAATTTTTTGAATTTGGGTAATCTTTTTCAAATGCGACATAGTGGTTAATTTTGTTTCTTGAAAGCAAGTACCTACTTTAGATTGACATCTAGGCTACCCTGGCTTCAATAAGTTCTTGAATAGGCTACGTGAGTATTGTGGTACGGGTCAATGTCCCCGACACCGAACAATGAGGCCCGACTGCCCTCTGCCTACAGATCTGAAACTCAGATACCTTTGTTCGCTGAAAGCTAACAAATATCATGCATCAGTAGACACCTACCATGCAGTCATTACAGGTCATTCGATTCTATTATATATTCGATACGGTCTCAAAAGAGAATAACAAAGGAGAAATGTGTATACTGAACACAAGTATAAAATGAAGCTCTCTAATAAAATAACATGAAATATGAAGATATCAAGTAGGAATATCGTCTTCTCTTAAGATTTCAGGTATTATGGGCAAGAGTGTGCTACCACACTAATACATTATAGATAAAACTTTGTATTTACTATCTGTATCTTTAAATAATTTTAAAATATAGGATAAAAAGATTTTTGTATTCTTAAAAAAAATAATTTTCTTTTTAAATTATGTACATATAATATGTATACTTCACTAACAACATTATTGCAACAGGTGGCATTCTCGTTTCCTACCTTTATCATATTTATAATATTTTTAAAAATATTACGCATTTATATCTTTGTTTTATATAAACTCGAGTAAGCATAATACCAACGAGATTTCTATTTCCAGCCTGAAATACTTAGTATCTCATTAAAATAAAAATGAACCAGACCATTAACGTCAGAAAGTTATTTTCGATGTCGATAATTATGTCCCTGTAGATACCAGCATAAATTATTGTAGGTCTTCAGTCACACTTGAGTTAAGTATCTCATTATTTTGAGCTTTATACAACCTGTACAATTGTTGGTGGTGTTACTTTAGTATGTGTATTCTTTATAATAGGTACACAGTAAGAATTTTATTATTTATTTTTTCTTGGTATTTTGTAAGCACTTTTTAACATAGTAGATATAAGTTAAGCAACGCATATTTTTAAAGAAAATGTGTCGGACGCCCCAAAGGGAAATATTATTTGGTATATTTGTAATATAATATCATTGAGATTCAGGTCCGTATTTAACTTTTCATCTACAAAGTATCATAGCTACTCGTAGATCGACACTGAAATAGGTAGAATAATTTTAAAGTTTAATTAAAGTAGTTACTAAAAATTACTACTAAATTTTCTATTCATTCTCAAAATTGTAACTTATGAGAGATTACGATATTGTATCACATTAAATATTACATACATAAAAGGAACTGTGAATTTCTCAAGCAAGATGCCTTGTTATTAGTTTCGAAGTCTTAACGAATAGTATTATGGAATACTTCTTGCGAACAAAGTTGAATATCACTTTTCATTTATTTGATTCAAATACAGTAGACCTCATTCGAATAAAGAATTAGAACGCAATATACGAAGCAAAACGAAAGCAAAACGTAGGAAGTGAAAGATAAAGAAAATGGCACTAGGGTGAGCGCGAAGCATGGAAAATAATGTCTTCAAGGGAAATTATTATAAAGCTTAGGGGACGCCTCTACAAAGGAAAGTCTCGAGTGTGTTGGCTAAGTGCCGTTTTTCCAACTTATTTGACGCGTCTTTTCCCTCTTAGTATGTGTTCGAACCGCAAAAAAATTTTAGGAAATGGCAATTCGATGCGTATCGACTCGCTATGCGTAGAGCAGAAATCCTCTAATGGTTGTCTTAAAACATATTATTATCATTATCAGTTTTAGATTTTCGCTTTCCATTTTTCCGTTTCTTTAAGGTTCTAAAAAGGTTAAAAAAAAATGTTGATTTATATTCATCGCAACTATAACTGTTTTATTTTCAAGTATTAAATATTCTATTACTAACTAGATGAAAGCCTTACTTATACTATACACTTATACACTTATGACAAAACACCAGAAACAGATGGGCTAAATTCTTCTTAGCATTATGTAGTTTTACAACGAAAACGCATAGATAAGCTCCAGGCTATACTCAACTTCCGTATACACTAATAGCCACCTGCGCTAAACTTAAAATGGTTGCAAGCCCCAAATCAATTACTCACCTATCACTTACTTTGAGGGGAAAAGAGTTCGCAAATGTACGTGAAGTCTGCCAACCCGCACTTGACTAACCATAAGGATAAAGGCTTTATTTTATTTTTCATTTTAAGAGGGCACGTGTGTTGAAGTGTGGCTGAAGTAACTTCAGGTTTAATGAAAAACTGGATAGCTTTGACTAGATTCAGTTAATTACACGATTTCAACCGACTTCAAACAAAGGAGGTCATTAGTTCGATACGTATGTACCTATGTAATGTTAACTGCAAGATACGAGTACTTTTTAAGGCTGTGCCAACACTTTTAGGTATAATTCATTGGTGATTTCCATAAGTAGTGTTGACACCGACCATGAAAAATCTATAGCCCCTGATTGCAATTCTTTTCAAGATTATTTGACTCATTTCGAATTAATCAGTTCTTAAAATTACTTACCTTTAATCCTCTTATGTCTTATGACACTTCTCAAGGCAGAGTGAACAAAAACAACAAATAAAATATCGAAGCTTTTATTTACAAAATTATCAACATATAATATCACTTTGGGAATTTGCAGTTTTACTTGCATAACACCATAAATATACATAACTAGTATAAAAACAATGATGGTTACAATTCCTCGATAAACTTTCCTTACGCATTAATTCTACAGATACAAAGATTATAATTATAATCAGGTATAGAGATCATGAGAAAAATCAGGTATTTTTATTGAAAAATGGAAGTATAATATACAAGTCGTAGAAAACGTCACAGATTATGGTCATAAAACTAAGTATTAAGTTTTCGTATAAATTAATGGATCGTATAAATTATGTAGCTTAGTATTTTACTATACGATAAGTGATAAGTTATAATACCTGTAATAAATCAATAATTTTGAAGCAAGTTACTAAATAATAAGGGATAATAGACTTTAGTTTGAAATATACCTAGTGCAATTTTTTTGAAACAGTTTTATTATAAAACTTTATAATTCTTACGATGGAAATATAATATTTATATCTTACTGCTGAATTGCTGATATACAATTATAATTTGCAGGCGTATTTAATATCTTTTTATAGTACTTGTCATCTTCGCCCTAATATCAAGAAAAATAAAATATACCTATATATGTACTCGTATATTGTACATCTTTAGTATTTTTGTATTTAGTATTTAGCTATTTACCGTAATAAGTAAAGTTATGTTCAGGATTTGTTATAATTTCGCAATTTTCTGTAGTTACATTAAAACAGTTGTAAAACATAATTATAAGCCGATTTGAGATTTTCAATGCTATACACGTTTATTAATTGAAGTTAAAGTTATTATAAATAATAAAATGTATTTTGAGATACGTAAGTAAGTATTTACGGAAAATAAATGCTTAAAAAATAATCATAATTTTATTTACGTTTACTTTGTAGTTGTCTCCAAATACAAAATGGATATCAATCTGGTGCGAATATAAGAAGCAAGGTACCAACAGTACCTAACTATCAAATAACAATGACAATATTTAGAATCAAAATAAGAAATTCCTCGAAACAAGAAGAAACATCTGAAATTATTATTATTACTTACTTCCCTTAAATAACATAAAGATATCGGATAATTAGTAGCGACGTATTCATAACAGGAAAAAGACACTATTTATCGAGACAAAGTGACTTAGACATGGCTTTGCGCGATTCGCTTGGAAAGAAAAATAATGAGTCATTTGGTACAAGAGAAAAAACAAAAAAGGTTTGAACTAACGAAAAAGAAAACTTTTTGTTACACAAAGTAGGTATTTTCTACATAATAATAACGAGCAAAATTCAGTGCTTATTTTGAATAAAACTGTTTTGAAACCATGAAAGCACATTTTCTTGTAAGAAATAATGAAGAACATTAATCTTTTCTTTCGCATCAAACAGTTAACACCTGTATTTCAACTTCTGTGTATATTTAATTAAATTATTACACAGCTAAAGTTGCTTAGAGAAAGAAAATCATATTATTTGGCATTCATCTATTTACTACAAAGCGTAATTTTTTATTTATTGTCACAGGTGTGAGAAAAGAACGACAAAAATAGAAATTTAAGAGAGTTACACACGATACATATGGCAACATCAAAAGTGCCGATCTGGCTTCCATTAATATTTACAATTCCATTATATTACAATTACGCAACATGTAATAACAATAAATGCGATATTATTACCTTATTAAACATGAAATAGATATGTTCCACAAGTCATAAAAACCATAGTAAAAAATCAAAATATTTCATACTCTAAAATACTTGCAAATAAACGTTTAATATTTACAGTCTCCTTTTCACTGACCAAAATACAGAAGAATATAATATCTAAGAAATAAAAATTTAATATAACTACGCAATCTTTCATCGCATCAATCAATCATAAAAATGTGCCTTAAATTTATTTCTTAATTGTGCACATAAAAAATTACAAAAACAGTTTTGAGACTACTGATCTACTATAGCGCGCTCCAAAACTATCTAAATCATGTGAATCTGTAGTACCTAAAAAAAGGTTTATTATTTTAACTTTTGGTAACTGACAATTGTCATTTCGTCTCAGAGTGACAAATTTCTCTAACCAACGGAACGGTACGCTTATGTTATCTAACCACCTACATATTAATAGACCATTTCTGAAATACACAACGCTTTGTTAATTATAAAATTATTAAACATAGCTAATAAAAGAAATTATATAAAAATAATAACAGTCATTAATTTACTTACACAAGGTTATTTTACTGTCTCAAGACTGTTTTCAATTTGAAATATGCTTTAGTCTTAAATCGAATTAACACTAGCCTTTCGTTCGGGTACCTATTCATTCATCAATCATCCATCAACTAAGAAATAGACAATTGAGAAACGATATTGGAAGACAAAACAAATTAGAACAGATATATATCTTTCCCAAGTTCGAATATAACAGCGGGAATAACTTTTCTTAAATATCTACTTTGTCATTGAATGCGTACAAAACTTTGCTTTGTCTTAGTATTTACAATAACCTAATTATACCTAAAGCGTTGTTTCAAGACCCTTGAGTTAAAATTTGAATTAGGACCAGGAATTCTTTATGCTTTATACACAAGATGCGACGTCACAATCAAGTAAAACAATATTATACATATTTTGCGGAGATACGCAAACTCTCTTTCTTATTCAGTCGGTATTGGCCCTATTTGCATTTTACCGTGCACCAATGTGGAGTGTATGAGAACGTCTAATTTTTTCCGAGGTTGTACTTTTGCAGATACTTACATTATTTCAAATAGCCAGCACAAAAATTGTAAATGTAAAAAACTGTAAATAAATTGTCATGGAGGTTTTACCATTTTACAGAAGAGGTGTGTGTGGCTTTGAACTTATATAAGTAATACACAAGATCTCAGTTAATTTTATAATAATTATTCAAAAGTTTTTTTTATATAGGTACCTATATTTTATCTGCGTAGGTTTTTGATTTAGATCGGGAAATATTTTAATTATGATGATTTATTCAAACGAACTTTTATAAAGAAACGAAAAGCTTAGAAAGCTTAACAAGCGTAAATAGTTGTGATATCACACATAAATAATTCCTTTAACAAGTTTATGTAAATAAGTAGGTAAATTATTGATTGAGTATCGATGTAAGTAATTAAAATTAAAATACGTAAGACGCTTCACTATGAGTTTTACTCATGATTAGTATTAATAGAAGTAAACGTATTTCTACTTGTTTTACTTCCTTTCAGTTAGGTACCAAAACAATTAAAATCAAATGATTAATAACTTCACAACAACAATCATTTAGGTAAATCAGCTTAAAACTGAATTTTAAAGTAATCTAAAACATAGCTTATTTATATATTTATCACATTAAACAAATAAGCATAGATAAGTCTACGACATTCGGTAGACGACATGATAATATAATAAAAACAGTAAAAACCCCGAATGATTTAGGTTCAGGTGATTTGGGTCAGTTTTAGTATTCTTTTTTTTTAAAAACACTTTTTCTTTGTTCTAAGGTGACTATTGATGTGGTCGGTCAGCCTTCACTTACAGATCGATGATCATATTTTATATCGGGCAAAATAAAAATTGACTGGTTTTTAATAATGTAAATAGACCTACAGATAATTTCAATAGAAATTGGTAATCATGTGAACAAATATATCAGGTATCAATATACATTAACACCGGACTTATGACCATAAGGACACCAACATTACATTTGTTTTTTGATTGTTTTTAAAGTAATATTTTAATTGCAAAATATAAAAGTTACCCTAGATTAAAAGGTTTGTTTGTTTCCCATATTGCCAGATTCTGTTGAAATGGACTGTAGTTGCCTTGTACTCGTAAGTAGGTGACGTACGTAGTTCAACACGCTATTGTTCTAATAACGTGACCATGCCTAAATCTGCCATAAAAGTATGAAACACACACGTACATCAACGTCGATATATCATTTAACATTGCCAATTTCGAAAATGTTCTGAATCATATCAATAAGTAAGACAACGTGTTTTCATAGCAGATGTGTAAAATGATGATTATGTAACTTTTCTGAGTTCGTGAATACAAAGCCATTCTCCTGAAATATACCTCCATCCCCATCCGAGAGTGTAAATAAAAGTCATTGCTTTCTTCCTCCGCAAAAGTAATCATTCCCACACACCTGCCGCTTGGTGGTTTGCAGTGACAAAATTAAAATGTTCCTTCCCTCATAAATCGCACATAATCGTTCAATCTTTTGCCGTCGAAAGAATGTTACGAGTACCTTAACTGCTAGATATACTGCAAGTACAAATTGTAAATAATTTACATACCTATAGATATAGATAACCTTCTAGTTTATATACAACTGTTAGCTATCGTCAGTTTATGTATACGTAGCAAGTGTACAAATATTATAAGTGCTAAGTCCAAGGACGTTGTACATTATATAATCTAAGACAGAAATGTACGTCATTATCTCACAAATATGAGATTCGTTCTATTCAGGCATAAGTATATTTCAAAATGTTGTAACGCGGAAATATTTAATGTCTTGATTTGACAACAAACTAATTTGAATAGGTATGTATACAAAATTTATAACGATAATTTTTACCTCCTAATTAGAACAACAAAATTTAACTCTTGATTACAATTAAGTTCGTAGTTCGCGTGTCCGCCGTAGATTATATTTATGCACCTAATAACGTCTCTGTCTAAACCTATGTTTTGGCAATTGACACACTATATTGATCTTTACATTCACTGAATAACAAAACGCTGCCCATCCATTTAATTATATACTAATAACATTGCAACTTATTTTCTACGTTGATTTTTCATGAGTGATCTTACTCTCTTAAGGTTTGTAACTGTGACTTCGTCATTTGGTTCCAGCTGCAACGCTCTTCGGTATGATGTTGCTGCAGCTGTATACTTACCATTTAGATGTAGAATTGCTCCCAAATTCGAATGTAGTTCTGGGTCCTGTAAAAAGAAACATTATCAATACAAACTCAAACACGAGATTTGTTTACTGTGATTATGACTTCTTTGAAATTATCGTAAAATAAACGTTGCCCTGTTACAAATATATAATTATATCAAGTGTACCTACATATCCCACAAACCGACGTGACGCGAAACATATTGGTACCATTGTTGTTGTCATCAATAAGTGAATTTTACACACAGGTACAGTCACCAACATTATATTATTAACATATTCGAATATTAAGAAATTATAGTTCCTAAGATTAAAGATAGAAAAACACGCTTTTAAAAAATAGAGAATTACTATTAACAGTTTGTTGGTAGCTACTTATTAAAATAATTTAATTATGTCCTTCTCCAATATCCCACCTATTTTCACATAAAAATTCATCATAATTAGTGTTTTATTAGGCATCAAAACAACAGGATATTATAATTGTTATTGCATTTAAAACATTAGTATGGATAAGTCTAACCTCTGGGTTCAATTCCACAGCACGTGCGTACCATCGTTCAGCAGAGCGACAATGCTTAGCGTCGCGCAGTGCTCGAGCAGCTGATGCAGCTCGCCGGCTATCATCTGGTGATAGTCGAGCGGCGATTACTAGTTGCTCTGCTGACTCTTCTAGACGCCGTTGTGATCTTAAGAACATCCCTGTTTTTAAATAAGCCACATTAACATAAACATAAAATATTATTACGCTTAAACCGATAAAAAATGGGTTAGAAACTTCATAATATAACTTGGTAACGAGGTTGAAAAAGAAGTTAAATGTAATGTAATTATGATTTCATGTAACACAAATTATAAGTACCTATACTGTTACCCGACTGCCTCAAAAGTATTATGTTTTTCTGTAGATAGGTATATATTATGATGTGTATGTGATGGTAACGTACAGTTTAGTAGAAGTGCGAGTGACACTGACGTGGGGTCACGAAATGGCGAATTTTGGACATCAATTTGTTTTTGTAGTCGGGCTTTTGTTAACTTTTAATAATTGGTTGTTATTCCATTCACATTTTGGAATGGCGAGATTTTGTCAACATATCTAGAATAAATTCAGATGAACCTTCTAAACTTAGGTGCTATTTTCATTTACCTAAATGAAGTACAATCCCAAAATGGCGTTCTATAACAATGTTTATATAAATAACAAGACATGAAATTATTCTCACCAAACTGATCTCGAACAGACGGGTCGTTAGGCGCTAATGTAACCGCCTTTTTAAACCACATCTCTGCTTCCGCGGCTCTGCTCGCCTGCAACAAAAAGTGCATATAAAGTACGTGATATGTTAGGCGCCGTCACGTGCAAAACAGTAATGTTTTTATAATTACATTTCTCGCCAGGATCTTTGCTAGGGAAATGTGCGTTTCAGGATGATTCGGTGCGGCGGCTAGCGCAGACTTCATACTATGCTCCGCTTGGGGCCATTGGTGTAGTTGCATGTATATTTCCGCTGCCATAGAAAAGACGTTCTGAAAAAGGAATTGTAATGAAATTCTGTGCCATACGTAACAATGAAAAGTTAATAAGGTTGAGAAGTAAATAAAAAATAATAAACATAATAAAGCCTTGAAAATAAAATATTATGGACATAAGAACGCAAACCACATTTATTACATGTCTCGTCCAGCCAACAATCGGCGCAGATGCGCTGGGCAATATTTGTAGTGCTTCTTTATACGCCGAAAGCGCTTTATGCCAGTGACCGCGCTGAGAGTGTAGTGCTGCTAACTGCACTAATGCTGACACCCGTGCTGCATCGTGCTCGCGTCTATCTCGGACCCTTATCCCTTCTGCTCGAGAGCCAGACCGGAGAGCACTCGCTGCCTCCGCTAATCTTCCATCCGCCATTAGTGAAGTACCCAGGTTCACGTAGGCCACTACAAAATATAATACTATTATAACTCGCGTTACGAAAAAAACCGACTTCAAAGTTGCCCCGTACATACTTAATTTTAAGACTTATATAGGTATTGGATGCCGTTGGACTAAATTAGAATGGGACCAAACGGGAAGCATTATTATTAGCTTTCAAATAAAAAAATCTTCCAAATCGGTACACCCATTCGAAGATAAAATAATTGAGAACGTCGTCTTTTTTTGAAGTCGCCATTTTTGATATTAGAGAATAAGATGTTTCGTGGGGCGAAAGAAAGTAGGTTAAAAGATATGTTATGCTACTGATTTAAAGGCTCAACTGCTTTTATGCAATTGTATCAAACTTAAATAACCTTTACCAGCGGTTAAAAGAACACTATCTTTAATAGGTACTTAGCGTTATATTATTTATCGGTTGGCGTAACACGACTTTCCCAATTAATTATTATATTAAAGCGTTATAACACTATAGTTTAATCAGTAACAGTTATGGCGGCTAATTACATAATATTTACTTTTTCCATTACTCACTTGATTATCTTTAATCAGGCAACAATGTTCAACGTGCATTTAATTTTAACGTTATCGACTGTCGAATGACATGTTATTGCAAATGGAGATTCTATCAATACGTAATGGAGGTGGATTATTACTTGTACTCGTAATAGCTGGTGCACGGCAAATGCATTAGCTAATCCAGATCATCTATAGGTAGGTTACATATAATCAGTTACATATAATAAAATTGTAACTGATTGCTGTATGTAAAAAGAAGCAGTTTTGCTGATTTTTAGAATTTTTACCAGTTGGTCTGCGTTTGTGCGCTTTAATCTTAGAAACGGCTTAACCGATTTGAGATTTTCACTAAAGTATTGAAGTTATTTAAACATTGAGGGCTTGTTTTATTTCATTCAGTGCGTAAGTTAAAAAGTTATAAGACTTTTTAGACATCACATAAAACTTTTATTGGTTATGAAAATGCTATTAAATGGACATCTACTACCATACTCGTATATAATTATTTTTTTAAATTGCTTTTATTGGAATGTGTTTTATGTCTATTCTAAAAAACGAAATAAAAAAAAAATTATGTTATCATCGGTCGCCTGCAAAGAGTACATACACTAAAGGAAATTTTCTCGTTATATTTTTCAATACTTACAAGCCATAGAAGGTCTGAAGAAAATCGCTCTTTCGAAACTTTTGATAGCTTCTCCGTAGCGCCTTTGATTTTGATGTAAAATTCCTCTGAAACAAGCAAGTTTTTGTATTAAAGTTGCTCGAATTGGGTCGCTATTAATTACATTAGCAAGATGGCCGGCTTAATTACTCATTGTTCACTTCGAGTATTGCCTGTTTAATAACAATGCTACTTATCATGAATAAATACTGCATTCTTAACAAAAATCTTACACATTCTTACTGTAAAGTTTTAAGGAAAAATACCAAAAGTTTACAACTAAGTAGATATTTAAATAGATTATTGCGAAAAAGGGAAATCTTATGTACCTATCTATATTATTTTTGAACATTAATCCATTCTGACGCAAACGCTTGTCCTTAATACAAGGACACCAGAAAAGTCAGGTTAATATAAAACATCTCAATCTCTAAATAAACATTCCAACCTACAGTGTTTAATTTATAGCGGTACGATACTGTCATAAAAATAGACATCAGAATCATGACCTCATTAAGGAAATCGGTGGAAGAAAATTGATTTTATTAGATACTTAGTTTCTGTTACGCCAATGGAACCTTTTGATTCGAAAATAAGATGGTAAATTTGATCGTGAACAATTTTCGTTTGACAGTCCACAGTGCCGCTTCAATTAATTTTCAAGTCTGCAGCTGCATCACGAATTGGTTGAAAGTGCGGTAAATCAATAAGTTTACAATAGTATTTCGAGGACCCTTTAGTTCCATTGATCCCATCACAAATAATTGGGTTAAAGCCAACAGCTGCTGTTTTTAAAGCTGCACATTCATGAATAAAAACAACAAGTATAAAGTTACAGTTTCACTTCATATATAAAGATATTGAGAAACAATATTATATTTTCAAAGAACTATAAGAGTCAAGAATATTATTATGAACACTGTTGACTCTATTGAATTACTTATCGTAAAAAATTCTATTCAACTTTTAACATTTTCCCTTTGTAAATTCACCTTTATCAACAAAAAGGATTATTATTAAAAACGCTCATTAAATGTAACAGATATAGAAACAAAAAATGTAAATGAAATACACCATCTACCAAAGTAGCTTTCCCGTTTTGAAATACCTAAGTTCAAACGTTTTAAAAGCGTAATCTTATGAGCCTTACTAAGTTTGCCTATAAAGCTTAGTCCTTTTGATCCGGAATCGTGATCATAAATTTGATAGTGAGCAATTTCCCCTTTACAAATCCTCGGCCCAATCTTTAATTACCCAGTCTGGCCTCTATCTACCCGTGGCATACTGAATAGTGAATGTGATTACTATACGATCCTTCGATAAGGTTTGTTAGCAAGTCACGTACTGTGTATGATGTTATCAAAACCGAAACTCTAGTGTTATAGTTACGTATGTGTTAAGTATAGACTTGTAGAACGTTATAATGTATGGACCAAAGTGCAGCTTAGTGGAGTATGCTCCAGGCCTTCCCCGGTTGTGGGGAGAGAGCCGTGCCCAGCAGTGGGTGCGTAAGTTTGTGGAATCCGCATTATTAAAAACTATTAAGACCGATAAAAGAGTTCACGCATCCAACGCACATTTTTTCTGTACTCTTAATGGTAATACATGCATTTAAACTAAAATTCATTCTTAAAATGGTGAAAGAATATCCATAGTAAATCTTCCAGGTCTAGTTGCTAGCGCACTGTATTCAAGAAACGAACATAACTCACTAATAAGGACTCATTCAGAGCATCTGCAATTGTCAATTCAATTCAGTGTCGCCTACACAAATTATGAACGAGATGCTCCTTCATCATAAAAAAACTAGTTTTACAATTACATAGTCGTCGTGCAATATTGTGGCATGAATAATGCAGTGTGCACTGTGCGGCCACCTTCCCTAATGAGAACGTCGCGTCGCTACGAGGGCGCCGTCCGATAACTTCTTAGTAATTCCCTTCTAATTATGCAGCTCTTCTAGAAGGAAGGATTTTTTTTACGTTTCAGGACGTCCGGATTTATGTGGCGTTATTTGCTTAAAAGGGGGTACAAATATTAAACTAAAAAACATAAAAATCATAAAGTCTTAATTAAGCAAAAATATTTATTCGATGGCGATAATGTTTGCTTCTCTATGAAAACTAATTATATTGAACATCGAAACCGTAGGTTCAACCGGTAATCTATCACCAGTCACATAATAGTAAACACCAAGATATTTAAGTCTATGGAAGAATACAATAAGTGACAACAAAGGGCACGAATATTTTGGGGTCATGTAGAAGTTATACTCATAACGAGGATTCTGAGACACGGTCGCTTCGGTCAACTACGAGTACATACTAATAGGTATTTCTAAATGCAGTCTCTTTTCGAATGTACGAAATTTAAAAAGTATACAAATGTAAATGTTTAAGAACAGAGAAAAGGACATGTAAATGTGCTAATTAAATATATATTATTATAATAAAAAAATAGCAAATATTTTCTGAGCTGCCTAACAATATCTATCTATCTTTGTACTTACGTATGTTATGCCCAGCAACAAAGATCACGAATTCACTGTGTGGTAATATAAGAGTTATGATAACGGCTCTAAGACACGGTCGCTTCGGTCCTACATACATACTCTTATCCTGATCTTGTGCTGTTACGAGTATATACAGCTATATGCTGTAAAACGGTTGCAAAACATGCAATGCACCCTAGGTCAGCCATCTGCTCCACGACCCTCATAAGTTATGTAGCAGGTAATAAGCAATCTATATATATACAATAATGAATGTTTGTCTGTATGTCATCGATAAACTCAAAAACTACTTGACCGATTATTATGAAAATTGGTATATATATTATTATATATTTTTTCACGGAGAAGGTTTGTATAATATTCTCATTGATGCCACTCGCCACCAGGTGGCGCTGCAAAGTAGCAACTTCTGCCCCGTTCAACCGATTGTCATAAAAATCAGTATGACCATGTATTTTTACACAGAGGAAACGAATATGTCAGCATTACGTTGCAATTCTTAACGCGGGCGAAACCGCGGGGCGCAGCTATCGTGTATAAAAATAAGAATGCAGAAGTGAAGCCTTATAATGTATCTTGAACAATGGAGCACGCATGGTGCAAGCTTGACGCGCGCTAATGAGAATATATCTACCTCGTCCACACTGCAGTCAATTTGTAACTGCTCTGATTCTTTTTAATTATTCTGTCGTCAACTTTTTGTTAGCGTGTATAAAGGAGTACGTAACGATGCCATGTTGTAGCCTAGGCCAAACTAGTTCGTCCTAAGCCCAACAGGATAAATCAGTTTAGGCTAGGCCAAACCAGTTTATCCTGGGAGTGTGCATCCTTATTTTAGGATGAACTAGTTTGGCCTAACCTAAACTGATTTATCCTGTTGGGCTTAGGACGAACTAGTTTGGCCAAGGCTATACCAGTTCATCCTATCGTGTATAGGTAGAACTAGTTTAGTCTAGGCAAAACTAGTTTGTCCTGAAATCGGGTTTGGCCGGTAACATATATATAGATAAAAATAAGAAAAAAATTATATTAGTTCTGGAATATGGTGGACAACCTAATACCAGACTTTTGTCAGCCCAAAAGGCTATTTAATCTATAATCTTATTTTTATACTTGTTTTCAAAATCAAAAAACTGAAAAAAAAAAATAGATAATATTTGTAACATAAATTCTAGAGTTTAATTCAAAAGTTTGCATCAATAGTTTCCCTCTTTGTTGCTAACACACATATACTCATTATTACAATCATATATTGTCGTTACGTAGTAAGGTAGCATTACGTCGTGAATAATGGAGGCTGCAATTACAAACTCACCGCGCTGCAATGGGAGCGACACAATTCACTCGATGCACTTCGCCAGGTGGCCTGTTAAGCTTGAAACAAACTATTGTAACGCCACTTAATCACAAACAACCGCAACAAACGCGGTCTACTAGAATCTTGTCGCAAACTTTGCTTAACTCTGCGGCTCGTACCTGGAAGTTACATGATGTTTCTGCTGATGCTCTGATCTTAATAAAGCTATTTAAAGTTATTTTGGTCAATAAAAATCTATTTTTAAAAATGTCAAGACATAAATGGGAATTTCATAATTAGCAATATTTATAATTCACAGTTCGAAACAGTAATGTTAAAAAGCCTCCATAATAGTCTAAGATGTTGCATTCATCTTTTTACAAATTGAATAATATTATCTAAAAAATAATATTTTATAATGCATTTTTGAAAATGAAAAATATTTTAATGCCGTGTTTAAATAGGTAATTTCAAATGACCACTTGTCTTGTTAAAGATAACACACATGGTCGCGTTAGTATTTTTTTTAAGTTTTGCTACGAAACTAGATGGAATGGCATGTCGTAGCAATATCGTAGCATGAATAATGCAGGAGGCGTAGCGTAGCAAGGCTCAGCGCGCGCCAATGGGACCAACCCGACTCAAACCAAACTTGTTACTAATTTGCGACTAATTAAACATCGGCCTTTAAAGTTTCTTCTTATAACATAAATATGATAAATATAACATTCATCACATTTTGAATATGGCTAATTTACTCCGAATTAGAATTTCTCTTATGCTAACCTTGCGTATTAAAAAAGTCATAGACGGAATCAACATCATACTGTGAAACGGTTTTATTGTGTTATACTCATTATGTATCTGACAGATTTTAAGTATGATTTTAAGCGCTTCTATCTGTATCTGTATGAAACTGTAATGTGTATGAAACTTCTATAAGAAACATAGGCGAACAGCTAATAAGTAAAATAATAAATCAACTTGCAACTCCAAAGAAAAAATATTTTTATTTTTCCTTTTCCTTCATAATTATTATGTTTCTTTTGTTCAATAAAACTATTATTCCTTGCTATCTTTTGAACAAAAACAAGCTATTTTAAAGTGAGTACAAAATGCATGGGTATTAACCATTGAAGTGCTTGGGGTTGGTAGAGTATAGCATACAATGCTAAGGGCACTCAACGCACATAAACGCGTGCTTTTACGTCAGAAACACGCATTGGCACGCATTGTTCCATACATATACTTCTAACTATAAATAATCTCAATCCTGAGATGTAAACTCTGAATATTTTATACCCAACACGTATTGTCCAATCTAACCAGTTATTTCTATTCAAAAAATTATTTTAAATAGAATATTGTAAATAAAATTATTACCACCTTCATGTTTAATACATTTTAGCATATTTACTATGCTTATAAGACATCATTTAGTTTCATTTATTAACAAATAAAATGTTGTCTGCAACATAATAAAGTAAACAACCTTAATTTCACATTAAAAATGAAATAATGAGACACGATGGCTGCCCCTCAGGATTGCTTTCAAGGACCTGGCGGCATAATAAAATAAAAAGTTAAATTCACTAACAAGGGGCAGAATTAAAAAATTCAACCTTCACAAACGAGACTTGAACCTTGAATAATGACCCAGAAAATGTAGATTAACTTGAAATAAATGAATGTCCAATACCGAATTAATGTGACTCATCCTGATATGCGTAGACGCTCTACGATTTGCTCGCTCAAAGGCAAAGAAGAAACAAGATAATATAATTATTGTAATCATTCATTCAATAATTAGATGGAATTGTGACTTACTCGTACATTTCTTTCCAACATCTTACATCCTTGTCCTTATTTGCTGCTATAATTTGTAGATTATGGAACAAGCCAATCTTTGTAAAACGCTTTTCACAGAAGCTTAAATAAGAGTACAATATATATAAAATACAGTATACCTACTAGTTATGAAAAGCAGACTGATCACTAAGAAATCCATCGGCGACTTGTTGTTCATTGCTGGTTTAAAAAACGCATTCCTTTTGTTTTAAAACAATAATCGTAATTAATTCGGCCGCCTAGAATGCGAATCAATGTGAATAAAACTCAGTATTCGCGTAATACTCAACATATT
>DWAV01000706.1:0-17319 GCA_018231305.1 Noctuana lactifera
TAATATGGGTATAAGTTTTATTAATAATTAAATAATTAAGCATTAAATGTAAGGTGAAACTAAATATCTCAGATTTCTCATATAATGTAGGTATCCTAAGTGGTTTATTTATTTACTCTTCATGCACCTAAATAACAATAATACATAGAGCGAACTTTGCCTAATGGCATCCACACCCAGCCAACATGGTACCTACTGGAAATAAAAAGATAATACATTTTAAAACTTTCTCCGCTTGTAGTTGTTCAAATAAATATTATCTAATCGCAAATACTTAGAAATATGTGATGACTAGAACTTCCTCTGATTTTCATGTAAAATATTTCCATGCATTCTGCGAATTGTTCTAAGTTATCAGAGATCTTACTATCACGATATAAATAAGACGCTCGAGAACGCCTCACGTTCTCGACTGATTGTTCCTTAGATACTAATACACATGTGCGCAGGGCTACAAATTCCTGTAACTTGCGTCTTTCCTTTTATTGCCATCTCGAATCCCCTCTCGATGAGACGTGCCATCGGCTTCAGTTGAAAAGCATCTTATTGTATGATTTTCTCTTCAGATAAATAAACACGCGTGTCAATAGGCTCAACCACTTGACGTCACGAGTGAGAGAATTTCGCTCAATGCGTGCCTGCATGCGTAGGTCGAACATTCACGGATAAACTTTGCATTCATTCCGGGCTGCAACACAGTGGCATAAATAAAGTTTTATCCACGTCACACAGTAGGGAAATTGTCTGTCAAGTGATACATACGTGCTCGATCCCCAATGTAGGTTGAAACTTTCGTCCGCTTATAGCCATTTTAACCGCAGTGCAAACAAGAACAGCGGTCACGTTTCCGAGATTGTGACCAGAATCTTTATACAACTCGGATCATTGAAACCGCGATCGGTTACAATGTTAATTTGTGGCGGAAAGCGACCAAGAAAAGTAACGCGTAATCGCCAATCTATTGCGACTTGGCACTTGCAAAGTTTTAATTATGACTTTCGAATGACAGCTTCCCACGTTCGCATGCTCCAAATACTGCTAATGACTTTTCTTACAAACGGCTGGATCAGCCTTTGTTGGATCTTTTACGTTCTTGGTGTAAAATGAAGCGATGTTTAACTACTCTTTGACCTCATTTATGACATTTATGTCGGGTGTCGGTAATAAATCTATATGTGATAGACACATACAGGTCTAAGTCAATCCGTCTTCAGTATTCTTACGGATAGTTACAGTTAATCGGTCCCGAGTGTTGACTCTTCTATTTAAGTACACGTTCTATACCCACTTTTTTTAAAAGCGAAGCACAATCTTTATTGCTGATGCTATCATTACAGCTTCGAAACGAAAAGTGATCTCGATTCTACTCTTTGTATGTGCTACGGATCCTGGCATAGAACTTTTGCTTTCGAAACACACCGGTGACCACTTGGAGGAGCAAATAGTTTTTCGATTTAAGCTGGCCAGGTAAACTTTTTTGTTGGGTTCGAGCCTTTGATGGTGGATGTTTCAATTGAACGCGATGTAAACGGTCTTGTGTTAATCGCGATTAATTCTGGCTTATCGAATCGCGGCTTCACGAACCGCGATGGATTGGACAAGGAGAGGAAAAAGTGCTTACCGCTAACTGACACAGTGCTTTATTGAACACAGTTCCGCTGCCCAGCGTACAACGGTAGGTGGCCATGGCGAAATACAGTCGGAGCCAGTAAAACGGTCGTGTCAATTTGTTGATGAATCGCACTAGGTATTTGCATAACATTTCCATCAGCGGGAAGTTAGCACAAGTGCATTTAGTGCTGTTAATTCAAACAGCTCCAAATTAACAAATTGCTTCCGTCAGCTGTTTACAACTCGATTTGTTGCTCTCCGAAATTGAATTACAATTTGGGCTGATATTTTGGAAAATTGTATAATGCTACTAATACCTACAACGAGGTCGATGACAGTGATGATTAAGATGAAATAATTTCGAAGTTTCTTTTGTGCCAGTGTTTCAAAATTATCTACAGCTCATCCATGGAACGTGTTTCTTATAATTATTATCACTTAAGTTCATGATATTTAATAGACACTTTATCAGACACTCACTCACGCACCGCCTTGAATCTTTCTTATAACTCTTATCCATTTGTTTGTCTACGTTCATTTGCGTTTCCTCTTAAGTAGTGTTGAACATGTTGTGAATGTCAATATCGTCAGTGTAATTGTTGGCCGTGCAATTTTGTGCGCTCATTTTGTTTTTCTTACTTGGTTGAACATATTTTATGTTTTGGAAAATTTGTAGATTTGGACGGCTTTATATGCAACAACAGTTGTGTTCTTGTCACTAACTTAATACAGTAGTATATGCATTATACATAACATTTTTTTTTTTTAATTTTACTGTCAACTGATCTTATAAATAAAACTAAACGAAACTTAAAAAAGTACATTATTGATTATACGAGAACAGGAATGGGGGTATATAATATACACCTATATAGTAGGTATTAACACATAACTCTAATTTGTTAGTTACTCGACTATAATTTGTCAATGTATTGGGCATAAATTGTTTGATTTAGCTTTTTTTTTTTAAATTCTTATTTTTTACGAGCAAGTGCTTTAAAGAGCCCAAGTGAACAGTTCCCACGACAGGTGGATGCCACTGTTAAGAAATCATAAAACCGATTTATGATATAAACCGGTGGTACTAACGATTACTGCTCACTTCATACTTCAATAACGGTAATAGCAACCGATAAGGAGTCGACCTTTTTTGAACAAACGAGTAGCACGTAGAAAGAAACGTTTGCTGATTTCACACGTTATTCGGCCATCTGATACGTAAGTACCTACTACGAATCCGCTTTTTATTGGTGCAAATATTTTAAGAAAATGTAGCTTTCTTTGGAACATGTTTACACTGCATTTAAACTAACTGTAAAATTTCCAGATTACCAGATTACATGGAACTCGCGCTGTAGGTTAGGATAACTGAAATTTTGTGTGAAATTATATGCATCACCAACTATTGAAATAAGACTAATAAGTAAACTATTAAGACTCCCTCATGTTGACAACACTAAATCATGGATTAAAATGCAATGAGAAACCTTGCTTATATCTAATCTGTATCCGAATAATTCATTTAAATTTGTAAATGTAGGTCTAAGACAAGTGTCCACCGCATTATCTTTCTATGTCTATGTTTCTATGGTATCTGCATTCTACTGGTACTTTCACGTAATGCAATGTTATGGGAAAGATTGTTTGCGATCTATAAAAGGCACATGACAGTCATGTTTCTAAGTATAATGTCAGAAGGCTGACGCACGGTACAGAGAGAAAGAATAGATGAAAGAGGAAAGGTTCGTGTACTTATCTAGATAGATACTCTTTATTGTGCACACAAAACAAAAGAAATTACATGAACATTATATAAATGATCACAAAAGGCGGTCTTATCGCTCTATGAAGCGATTTCTTTTGGACAACATTATGACCTCTCCTTAATGTGTCTGGAACATAATATGTATTTAGAAAATACTTTAGATAGAGTACATTAAACATAAATGCTAGAAGGAGAAAGACCAAAAGTAAATTATAGTTTAAAAAACTAAAGAAATACAGTTTAATAAAATAAAACTAAATAAAAAAGTAGAACTAAAAAATAGAAAATAATTTTAATTTGTCATTAAATGAATAAATTAAATTTATTGTAAAAAAAATTATGAAAATATTTGATGTCAAACACCTCACGCATTATTACACGTAAGAAACAACAATGATTATTTTATTTTTGTTGGATTATTTTTTTAACCTGATAAAAAGCAGTATCGTCCACGTAACTACTGGAACGGGAAGTAATGAACTACTTTCGCTTATAATATTAGATAATACTGCTATGAATTAAAGCAATATTGTAGTTTTTATATAATATTCGTAACTGATTTAAACAGAATGTCATTTTATGTAGAGTTAGTGATTAGGCGCTCGCTTGCTATTTATTGATCATAATATGTTTGCCTTTTATATACTTATATAGATAAAAAATACTAATATTATGATTTTATTATAATGCGGTAAGAAATTTTTATACCATTCCTATTTCACGTCAACTGCACTCGTTTACCCTTTTTTGCCGCCGCTGCATCGCTTCACTAATTATAATCGTTAATAAGCATGAACAATATTTAAAACAAGTTTCAGTCCGCAATTTTGTGGCGGAGAACTCACTATAGAAGCCGCATTTTTTGTACCAATGTAAAACTGCCTTGTAATATCAAGGACCTGGAGCCTATGAGCATCCATACGGTCCTTCACGACCTTAAAAACAGGGAAAGTTTCAATAGATCACTATTGGTCGCAATAGCACAATGGTTACTTGGCCCTTCCCCTCATCCCAAATAATAATGATAATAGGTACATGTCGGAAGAAGAACAAAACCCGGACGAAGCAGCCGTTGTGGCTAGCATACAGCCGCTTTTTAGGTTGCTATCGGCCGTCATTACAGCTCGTAATCTCCAAGTTTCTTATACATAATCACAACATAGTCCCAGCTTCCGTTATTCAACACCGTTCGCAATTTCCCAGATGCCTTTACTTGCAACTTGTCTCCCAGTGGCAACATTAATTGCATTTGCATCAATCATAAACTAATTTGCTTTAAACGTTAGTTCATTCTCAATAGTCCTGTTAGATAAGGAAATAATTGCCATTTGATTCAACCGTAGGTGTTTGTGACAATTGCCAATATTGCAATAATGCACAGAACGGAAAGCATTCGAGCTCTATGAAGTATGTGTATATGATCGTTATAGTGAAATATAGTGGTCTGGATGTCCCATTCTATTAGAATTAAATGATCATACATGAAACCTTGTCACGCATCAAACATTGCTCAGGAAACCCTAAAACACAATATGCGGATTGTTAAAAACAAATGGATAGGCCCAACTTTAACACCATAATGCCTCCGATATACATAGTTCGACGTCTATCGAAGAAAATAACTATTGTAATGGATATTGTTCATATAAAATGTATGAAGATATAACGTTTTGACAGCTCATTAAATGTATAACATATGTGGTAGTAGTCCGATCCCCTATGGGTCAAAGGCGTTACAATCCACAGTTTTACCGTTGCTATTTTGGAAAGTGTGATGGCAAGTATGAATGTATTAATTTCGCACTCGTATGGTACCATAACACGAATGCGCACACCAAGTTTGTGAGGTCTACAGTGAGCACATGTTACTTGCGCCCTACTTAATATGCTGGCTAGCGGTCGCTTCTTCACTTGTATCGGTTATATCGTCTCTTTAACGAGGTTTATCGTCAGCTACACTCAAAAAACTAGTTTATGCATCGCTTATTCCAGATTCCAAGAAATGTTGACACTCGTAAAGGTCGTTCAGAATTTTTTCACTACAGTTACGAATATGACATGACAGAAAGACATTTTGAGGAAATTGTTTAAGTTAGAAGTGGTTTGAACTGCGAAATTATTATTATGAATAGGTACCTACTTACTACTGTTCTTTCTCGTTCTAAAATTAACTAGAAGACCAAAAAGATTCAGCTAATTTTATTCAAGCCGGATATAGTTGTTATGAATAATTAAAAAGCAAGTATCGTGTTTTCAATATAAAGAACGTAATCTATTTCCGACGATTGTAATTGAAAATACGTAACAGCATTAGCATTATTTCAAGGTGACTCACGTTTATTCCAAGCTCAAAATCGGAATCAATCTACTTAGCGAAATTAAATTTGGATTTCTCTCGTGTGATCCGTAAAGAGATAAATAGTATTCGGATAGCTAACACCTCGATCCGTAATTTTAATCACTTCTCACGATAATGTTCCATTCATCGAATCAATTTGGTAGCGAATGCGGGTTGTACGTAGATAATACAAGTAGTCCATGGCGCCAAAACACATGTTAATGTACAGGCTATCAAAACAGTCTCAGCGCCGAATTAATTTCACTTTCGATTATGTTTTAATGAATAGAGGGGTCAGGCACGCTAGTAAACTTTCGCCGGAGGCTAACAATGTTATCAAATGTTACGCATGCAAATAAGAATTTGTTGATGTTATGATGATTATGAAATGATTAGTCTTAGTAACAAATATATAGACGTTCCTAGTCGATGTGTGCGCCCTTGGTTATTCTACAGTTGTTAAGTCTGTATTTAAGATGTTATACAATTTATATAAACAAGGTAATTTATTCACCCCCTAATATAATTATTTTGTTTTGTTTCAGGTGAGTGACTTGTTGACGTAACTTCGAGTTAGGTAAGATTAACAAAGATATCATAACGGTTCACTATAATAGTAAATTTAACTAGGTATAATAAAATTTTGTTTGCCAGATGGATGTGCGGTTCGTTTAAAAGTGAATTTAACATAATACTTATACATTTATAATCGTATATATTACGGGTAAATAATTTATGTTTTTATATTCATTGGATGTAAATTGTTTAACATAAAGATGTTGATTGTTAATTGCACCTATTTATCCACTCGGTAACTACGCTCATTAGTGCATAATTTATTAATTAACTGCTAAATACACGATCGAATCGACCATGTATGTATGTTTACATAATTGCCGATGAATCGCGAGACACGAGTATCGGCTTAAGAATTTCTTTCGAAAAAATCCAAGAGTCATCTTCATCAATGGATTCACTTCCCATGAATAGCGAAATAAGATTGACAGCAAGGTCGGGCACGGGGCACTTAGAATTAGCGTTTCGACACAATAGTGGCAAAAATTACTTTCACTTAAATGCACTCTTTGTTAATAGTCGCTCATTAGATAAAATACTCGTAAATTACTGTCAAAAATTGGAGGCCACTTCACTTCATCTTAATTTTCAGTCTTTTATGCGTTGCCCGGGTTGAGAGAGAAACCAGCGGTTATGGTGATCTGTCGTATTCTGCTATGCCTTGAGATTTTTCTACACAAGGTGTTTTGGAGTTTCCTTTACTTACCATAGTGCTATATGTGTGACTACGTGTACTTATGATGATATGTCACGTGCTATTATATTCAAATATTGCAGTGGAGCAAATTAACAATCTCGTGGGTCTTCAGAATGTGTGTGTTGACCACGTTTCTGATTTTCGTACGGAAATCCAGTGATCCTCACTCATTACTCCGTCTTGTTCAGTTTTCTTTGGTCACTTTACTTGAACTTGTAGTAAAATTGTCTTTGTGTGTGTCCTCCATCTTTTTTTTTTAAATAAAATTCGTGTATAGTTGTCATATTTGCCCCACTAGATCATTTGCATGGTGTTCTGATAACACAGATAACGGGAGCGTTCGCAGTTTGCTGAGAGCGCAAATGAGCACTACAAACACTGAACCACCCAATTAACATACTTCTATGCGCTTTCTAATGCAATAAGTAATGTTTTTATCGCAGTAAAACGTCAAAGATGCCATGAATAGATAATATTATGATCCAAACGTTAAGGATTATACAAAAACATCGTAAAATCAACGGACTGAAGCGGTTCTACGAGACAATTATACCGTATCCGAAAAGTTTGTATTGAGGTCAGCGAAGAAATTCCTTCTAAACCTCTTAAACTTTAAGCTTTACAATACTAAGTTTCCCTTTTGATGTCGAACTCGCCTAATCACCTGTCATGCGCATGAGTTATGTACAAATAAGTCGTGGTATTTAGAGAGACGCTTCTAAAGCAATTATTAAATATCGCTCAATCATACACGTTACGGTTGTTATCGCTCGAGGGTATATCATGATTATTCGATAGTCTTTGTGCCTATTGAAGTACTTGTTTCAAAGATAACACATATTTATTATATACATTGTACACTACAAGCAGAGACTTCATAGAAATGTCAATGCCCGTGAAAACAAGGTGTTCCCTTTATAGGTTCCTTTTCTAATATAGAAACGCAGAAATAAAATTTCTCTTATATTTTATCATTAAATGATACTCCATTAAACTAACGATTGAATACTTTTGCTTCGTCTTCTGCTGAAGTATCACATCTAGGTCATGCCAAACGTTACACGTCTTTCGACGCCCTTGGCCCATTCTTGTAGCGAATGTAGGCCCAAATCGACCTGTTGTTCCTTCGTTAGTCGAATGTTAGTTCAATCCTCACCTCGCGCCTTTAGACTAATCAGTATAAATCGGCTGATATGTACGCAAGACGTGAAACCTTGTTTACTTTATGTTTAACTTTATGTTTAACTGAAACTAATCGATAGGTTCAGAAACAAAATTCCAGTGGCGGGTTGATCCAGCGGCCACCACTTCCCTCTGTGTCCTGCAAAGTGATTTGTCCATTTCCATTTTGAAGAGCATCTGGTAACTTTGTCCTCTTGCGAATGTATGTGTTCCCTATTTTATATTTTTCTCAGCTTTGGAATACTTCATTCCATTGCGTGTAGAGAGGATAGAATTTTATATTTTATTTTCTCAATGCAAACCCGTTAGGTACCCAGCGGCCATTACTGAACATTAAATATTTGTCTAATTTAATTACACAAGAAGAGCGTCCCTCGCACATTGTTTGTCAGATGTCGGTCGGTAACAAAGTTATAAAGGCCTGTTCAATGAAGCGATTATGAAGATATCTCTCGGTAGCAAAAACGTGTTTGCATCGGAATCTTTTCTTTAATCGGCTTCGGCTCGCCTTCTTACTCTTATAGTAAGAATGTTTACTTTGTATTAGTATCTTTTATGTGCCAATTTGTATAGAAAAGAATGCTTCTCATTATATTATTCAATAATGACTTATATTAAATTCAGCTCAATGGCGAAAGTAAAAAAGTCTTTAGGAAAAAAGAATTGTGCTGATAGGTATATTTTGTATTAACATATTTAATGACAGTGGATATTATGCTAGCAAAATGTATGGTACATATTTTATTATAATGTTTAAAATATGAAAATTCCACCAAATAGCTGTCAATATGGAATGTTGCAGAGTATAGGAAGCGTGTAGTGTAGTAAAACGAATATCCGCATTTTAAACATAAATTCAGTATGCAATACTGTCGCAACTGCCGTCAAATATTTGGTTTATTGGATACATACCGTAATGGAATATTGATTTAATACACTTTCTACAATTAAATCGGTTGTTTCGCTTTCATAGCAACCAATATTTGTTTATGTCTCGATGAATCGGAGTACCGTTTCGAATTTTTACGATACTGCCATCATAAACTTTTTACTTACTTTTCTAAAGTTATTGTTGTGAGCGCAGTATGTTTTGAGCTTAGCATTTAAAACTAAAACTATTTTTATTCATCGTGTTCAGTTTAAGTACATTTAGCATAATCATTGTTACTGCTGGTAATGGGTCTCCTCTTAATATGAGAAGGGTTTATATCTATTCCACAAAGGCCAAGTGCGCATTGGTGGATCATACGCCTTTCGAGAAGATACATATATGGATGATAAATTGCGACTAAGCTGCAAACACTGCTTAAATATGAATTACCATCAAGTGTTAATCTAATTTACGTTAATAAAGTCACGCTTGTCGATAAATCAACACGATTAATATTGAAAAGGAAGTAAAGGATTACAACTACAGCTAGAATTTCCTAGTGAGATAGAACTCTTACTGTCATAGAAAAATTCCTCGAGATGTGGGCAGGTATTTTAACATTTAGAACCTGTATATCCTTATAGGGCGGACAGTCCCGTAAGGGCCTACGATACCACCTCCTTGGGTGTTATCTGTATCTTACTAAGGTTGCATCCTGCAACCGTTATTCCACGGACATTACGTGTCTCAAAGCGTAACTGTTATATCTGATTTCTCTTATGAACGGTTAGTTATCTAAAGAGCTGTTTTCATTGCTCTGTCGAACAATCATTGTAATTACGGAAATTACTTTGCTATCAGTCATATACCAAACACAATAATAATAATGTGTAATAATAAAAATCAAAAAATATGAAGGCCACGAGAAAAAGCCGGCGAAAAATTTTCGGCATTCCATTAAAATCAATTATATTAATATGTCAATATGCATTGTAGCTTTAGACTGATGGAGAGCTAATAATGATGCCTATCACCAAATACAGATGACGGAGTGGAAGCAAAGGAATTCGTACCGGCATCAAATTAAGCGCTTCGTCAAAGTGGAGGTAATGTGTATGTCAATTCGTCTTAGGATGATTAAGAGCTAGTTGATGTCGGATTTACTCATCAGAAACTAGTAGCATAGGTACTAGGGTCACAGAACAAGGCAAGTACGCCTTTTCGGATTGTATGGAACATACCGCCTTTGGCAGATTGCAGCTTTATATTTTCTTTATGGTGGAAATACAGCTTAATATTTACGTACGGAGCAACGATCAGTTCCGATAGTTTGATACAAACAAGTTTTAACAAAAGATAATTTTGATAGACACATAGGCGATGTTCTTCGAGTATATTTGTATTGATAGTAACTGTAAATATCTTTTGAGGAGATTAATACTTCCTGTTTGATTTTGCGTGTATCTTTTATGTATCTGTAGGTACAGTTTCCGTTAATGTTATAGGATTTTTTATGTGAAGTATTAACTATCATGGAAGAATGAGACTATCTGATGATAATCGTAGTCACGGCAGTCACATGTCATTGTATAGTCTGCGACAACTTCAGATAACCGATCGTAGATATTTCAGACAACTAAAGCTTGTCTTTTTCTATACCTGAGGCGACCATCAGCCTCCGGGGTAGCAGTGCAATTACATGTAACCTCAGGCAGAATACGAGCCTTCTTGAGGTTGGATGTAGATGTCCATGGGCGGCAGCGACCACTTAAAACCAGGTGACCTGCATGCTCGTCTGCTACTTCATATCATAAAAAAAATACACTAGTCTTTTATAACTATAAGAGTTCAAGGCATGAGCAAGTAAGTGGTTGTTAATCGTTTCGCTATTCCTCGATAAAGAAGTCCCATAGATAATTTGAAATCATATTGCACCATTGCATTTGTCTGTCATGGTGCTTTCACGCTATTGTTTGCTCGTGCGTTCACTGTAAAATTCCAGATTGATAACGGTAAAAATGTTTTATTGATCAACCGTAACGTGTAGCATACCCGAAAACTATTTGTCAATTGATTTTTAATAGTGTGTCTTATCTGAACTTGATAAACGGTGGTTTCGGAGTTTTGTGATGGAGAGCAAATGAGCACGTATAAGTTTAGGAGTCACGGGCGTTATGGCATGCCATAGCCAATCATGTTTATTCTTTAGGTGTCAATGTTCCCTTTTTTGTAATTATGTATTTCCTCCTACCCCCCGTTCATGCTCGAAGCATTTTAAGTTAACACCTGGATAAAGTTACATACTTTGAAGCCGTCCCTTTGAACTTTGAAGCAGAATAGAGCATGAACAACCTGTTTTGTTAGTGCATACAGAATAGCTTCACAAATTATCGTACAAATTTAAATTGGCCCAGCTGCTCTTGTTCTTTGATAGCGTTAACAAGCCTACCGAATAGGATGTTTGTGGAACATTTGTTAGCGAATGTAAGGTGAAATTTTGCGATCAAACACAATGGAATAAACTTTACTTGGAATAGCATTGTGTTTATTTATTCGATCGCAAACGAACGAAAACATGTGCTCACTGCTTAATTGTACGAAGTACTGAATAATCTTAGAAAAATAAGATCATTTTCAGAGAACTTACGAAAAGTTTTTGATGTTTAAATTAATAAGTTCTTCGAATTGACCGTATTTCAGTTGAGGATAAAGAAATATAATGGCAGAAATACGTACAAATTCATAGCGCCAATTTGATAAAGGTAAAAAATATGGTTGTTACATTTCTTTCAGTACTTGCCGTGTTTAAATGATGTGTGGTGGCAGCCTATAATGGAAGTCAATTAAAATCATCAAACAAAACAAACAGAAGTTCCCAAGGTGGAGTTTGCTACCTCAAAATTGGAGGCAGTGGTTTGTTACAATGATTTACGTCATTTTCTCAACGGTCAAAAGGTTGTAGACCCCTACAGAGAAATCTAGTTTTCGCTGCCGTTTTTGTTAACTCGTGCGTTATACAACAGCTGCGAATTGATTAACGTGTAAATTATAATCAGATCCGCTGCTCCAGTTTTAAATAGAAATGTCTTAAATGGAATATTAGAGTCGCTTTTGCATTCCGCAAACGTAGATTTCTTTATCTTATTTTTCATTTCCGCTAGATATATTTCTATGCGTTTTTGCGATAGTTTGAAAAAGTCTTAAAATTATAAATACCTACATATCGTTAGCGTTTGTTTATTGTTTTTTTAAAAACTTCTTCCAGATATTTTATAATGGCATTTTTAAAACCATACATACTCGTAAGTATAAAACACGAGCGCATTCGCACAACGCATTTCGCGATACGAACTACATTTTTTAAACATCCAAAGAAAGAAACAATGTTACAACATTCATCATAGAACATGTCGGTGCAGCGTACGGACTGTGGTTGTAGACCGAGACTGGTTTCCGTGCTATGCCATAATTTGTGCGCGTCCGGCATACGACCGACATCGCACCTCAATCATTCGTTCAAGGCCATCTGTTATACAACTGTTGCATAACGCCATCTGCAATATAAATAAATATAATATATGTGGCATGAAAATAAAAAGGCTAGATTAGAACATTTAAAACAAATCAATTTCTTTTCAGTAGGGTTGTCTCCTTTTGTACCAACCCTAACACCCGCTCTCCCCGATCTCATCAGTCTCCCGATTCTCTTCTGTTCTCTCCCTTGCTGTCTCACTCTATCGTTCTATATTCCATCATACGTCATAATACTTTTTCATGCATCGTTTTACAAAATATCTCTGACAATACTCGAATCTTTATGAATTTTAATAAGAATCTAAGTACCTACACCATCTCTATAACTACTGTTTCTCGTAAATCTTAATATGAATTTCATTAAGAACCATCAAAATTGGGCGTTAATGCACTCTCTTCACATCGCTGCTTGGCATTCCCCTTTAACTGTCTCTTATTCCATAGTTCTAGTTGTATCTTTGAACTGCTGTCCTAAATCTTGTTTGAAACTGTCTGACAAAGATTTGTCAGTAACCCTTATCTACATGAATCAGCTCTACGCAGACCAATGCGCAGTAGTGAAACATGAAAAAGGCTGATGCAAAAATCTTCTGTATACAACTGTACAATGGCCTTGAAAGTAATCTATTATTACACGAATTGCGTAAGTTCGTTTAAAACATTTTTCTAGAGAAATTTGTTGACCGCTTCTTGTTAATGGAGCCAAATTGTCTGCAAAAAATATAATAGAAGTCTTCAACAACAGCGTAGTCTTATTGAATGTAACTGTAACATTTGTAAAGTTTATTTATTAGATATATTATTTTCTGATAAATTGTTACCTTTACGACATAACTTAGACTTTAGAGCAACTAAAGCAATTTGACAAGTATTTTCATTTATACTACAGTAGATGAGATAACAAATAGTTAAATGTGCAGGCCACCTTGAAGAAAATTTATTTGAAGCGACCATCTCAGTCCTCATGAGTAGCAACACTTCCAAACTTCTATTAGAAACATTTTCCCCGAACCCGAAACTCACGAGTTTTGTGAAGATTTTACCGCATGCGAAAAGTAATAAACGTCTGTGCAGCGTTGAGTAAATTTCAAATATTTGCAAGTGTAGAACGCGGTTGAAACTGCCATTTTCAGTTTATTGTGGAAATGTATAACTTTTAACGATACACATATAAGTACATATATGCACGAGTACCTACAAACGCTATTTAAAGTTCGAAGCTGTGATTCGTTCGTGCATATTTTCGAAGCTCTTGTGGAAATTATTATTTAGGACTAGTGGTCGTCGAAATCGCGACACATTCGCTGCTAGCTTTGCAGAACTTTTGCTTAACTACAACTCTTTTTAATGTGACATATAACAACTCGTATTTGCATATTTCCCAACACAACATTTCCATTAATTTTTGTTAGGTCGTAGGTAGGTACATTTTTATTTTTATATTTTGCACTTACCACATATTCTCCCAATAGCGCCCAGTGTTGACTGATAGAGAATGCCAACACTGCCAAAAGGCATTAAGCCTGACCATTGTAATCCTTAAAGTAAGTAAATCGCACAACGTACAACCCAATTGATGGCAACGCCTTTGAGGCTTGAGCCATTACAATTCGCGATCGTACATTATTTCTCAGTAATTTACAGAAATGTTATCGCAATCCCAATAACAGATCAACTTAAATATAATCTAGAAAATCGTACTCATCAACCGCGGTCGGATTGTGTACCGGTGCAATCTGATCGCTCTAATTATACTCATTACGATTATATCAGATAATATCGTTCGATATTATTTGTGTTCTGATCTAAAGACACACATATTCGTCCCAGAATAGACACGCACTCAATTCCAAAGGTGCAGTATGTTAAAATATTACCGTAGTTTCACACGTCATTGCAATGCACGTTCAATTGACGCCTACTTGTAACTCGTGTGTCTAAATATGACAAACGGTCTCATTAACCACATGTTTGTGAATAACGGAGACATCAAAGTTCTATTGGCAAATTTTTAATTGTTACACTGTACTGTCCAAAATGTCCGATAGTTAAAACATACCTACGAGTACAACGCTACAACATCCATTTCATCATCATTTCATCACAGTCCCACTGCTGGGTATGGGTCTATTCTCAAAATAGAGACCTAATTCTATCACCGCTATAACAAAATGTCTGCAATCGTTTTTCAGATATGAATTAGTAGCAATTAGATAACTGTGGTTTCACAACATCTTATTTAACATTTACTAAAGAGCGTTAAAGAAAGTAATATTTTGGACTCTCGTATGTCTAATTGATTACAGAATTTTCGCAAAAAATAACGTAATCTAATACGGATCAGTTACGTTGGCGGAGACAGTCGGTGAAATTAACTAAGTTGTCGCTATAAACCCAGTAAAGAATTGTTTCAAAACTAATAAAACTCATCTACATTGTCGTAACTTTCAGTTTTTGCTATCGCTTAATAACATTTAAATTGCAATTTTGTTTTAGGTACGCTTTTTCTTTAAGACAACTTTTCTCATCTTGTGTTGGTATTGCATAATCAAAGGCAGTGAAAATGTCGTTTTTCTGATGAAGATTCAGAAAGACATATAAATTTTTTTTATCGTGTATAAGTAGCAGACGAGTAAGCAGTCCACGTCCAACGTCAAATCGGGGAGAAGAGGTCATACCTAAAGGCATTGTCTCTTATAATGAGGACGAAGATGGTCACCTCAAATGACGTATCGCCAGTATCCACCCTCCTCAAGCTCAAGAACTTGCCACAAGACTTGTATCATGGTTAGGTTTGAGGGCAGCGGTGGTACCTCCCCAGACGAACTAAACTACATCACTTTTAAAATTATGTAAATCGATTGATATTAAATATTCCATTACGCACTTCAGAGTACAGTAGGTACATATCTGTACCATTTATGCATAACTTAGAATTTATTGTTGGACAGTGGCTAGATTCAATAATTAATTAGTGTAAAATATTTTAAGTACTGAAACGTATTATCAGTCACCATTTGATATCGAAAACCAATGTACTTATCGAATAGATAACACAATATTAATTACGGACCGCCTCTCCTTAGAACTTCTAAAGTTCACGAACACCACATTGAACCAGGACATACTCATACAGTGGATACTGTGTTTAGATATTGGTCATTCGAATCACCACTAACGTATTATGTTACAACAATACCAACTTTCCACCCAATAGTTTCTGTTTACGGCTGTACTAACCCAGTTCTAAAGCTATGTGCCTTAGGTACTATACCCCTTTCTCTTCGAATCCGCAAGCAAAATACCTACGTCTATCCACTTTCTACTAGTAATGCGTTCTGATTAATTAGACACGATTAGGATCGATACGACCTTTGCGATGTTTAACGCGAAAGTGAGATTTGTTTAGTATGAATATCTCTATGGTTTTATCCAGTCTTAAGCCATTGATTAATTAGTTAGTGTTAGTGTTATGTTGTCTTCATTAAAAGAGCGCTGATAGCCCCTTTATCAAGGATTAGGACTCTTTTTCGAGAGTTTTAAACCCGAACTTTTCTTGCTTATGTGCATTTTACGAAATAAAATTTCATGAAGGTGACGGAGAACACTGTGACAAAACCTGCATGCCAAAGTTCTCCATAAAAGTTCTCAAAATATTAACTTTGGAATTTTTGATTCTACAACACATAGTTACAGATTTAAATTTGTAGGAAATTTAATTTGACCCGAAATATCTTTTAACAAATTTTCTGTGAGCCACCATGTGTGTTATCATAAAAACCAGATGCAACCTTTTTTTTTAATTGTCTATATGTGTGCTCACAATATAGGAAATCCTATCGTGAGGCCATTAGTGGGGCGTTATTGAAAACAATAAGGCATTTGTGTAATTAATGTCTAGACTGCTAAACTAACTTCGATATTGACTTGTTTGTCTATAATATTGATATTATAATTATTACTTTGCAAAGTAATTAAATTTTAAAACGTCTCATTTTACTCATAGAAAGTTATTAAATTTTCTTAGAAGAACCCATCATGTCCTTTATCTACATTAATTTTGTAAGTAATTTTCAATAACAATTAATCTTCAGTTAGTTATTGCGTTTTAAGAATCCATTATCTTAGAAAATGGAAACTAAAGCCAACAAAAATTATAATGTATATTGACTATTTCACTATTATTTTAAAATAACAATACAGCTTACATGATGACAAGATCCCTTGACACATTTTATTTTTTGTTGATCGGCAGTCGACAAACCTTAACGTTATTAGTATTACTCTAGGATTGCACTCCTCTTTTGTTTGAAATAAATAAGTTCATTGACACTTAGCGAATTAATAATTTTATGGATTTAAGCCAATTTTCATAATAATACACAGTTGTACAAAAGACTATTCTCTCCGCTTAGAAAGAACAATGTCCTTTAGCACCGCAGAATCGTGACTCCCGGAAGTATAAACCTTTTCCCCGGACAATTTTCTTGGTGTTCTTAGAGTCGAAGAGATAATGGGACGGCTCGCTATTTCCTCATTTGACATACCGAGATGGCGTTTTTGTTCACTATCTAAGGGTTATTAGTTCATGCGTCGAGAAAAGGTTTGTGCGCAAGAACTCTGTGATACGATTGCAGCCTGGTATTAATGGAGGATAGTATTTACGTTTTTTTAAGGTTTAAAGATAAATGGATTCGAAACATAACTACCCTTTGATGTTTACCGCAGTCAGCTGACAACTCTTA
>DWAV01000707.1:0-17318 GCA_018231305.1 Noctuana lactifera
TACATGCGACCTCAGGCAGGACACGAGCCTGCTTGAGGTTGGATGTAGATGTCCATGAGCGGCAGCGACCACTTAACGCCAGGGGGCCTGCATGCTCGTCTGCTACTCCATATCATAAAAAAAATATATGCAGTAGGTACTGGAATTCTATCGAACTTCACTGAGTAAGTGTCTTTTTTTATTTAGTTATTGCCAAAATCTAATCGAAACTAATGTTCAGAAGGTGATACGCCATATCGACCGGGCCAACTTCTCTCTATACTTAACCTCCTCATAAAAAGCTCAATTATATTATCAGGCAGGCTCGTTTGCTACTTATAAACGATAAAAAAAGCAAGACAGAGAGCTTGAATTTTGTAAGTTCGTTCAGACGTGTAGGATAATTAATCTCTGAAAGCACAAAACTTAATGAAAAATATCTTTCACCATTTAAAATGTAAGTATATATTATTATGTATTATTCCAAACGGATATAGGTTAGGTGTACATTATGGAAATTTATATAATAATATGTACCTAGTTCGTTTCTATTGTTATTTCATTATTTGGGATTAGGGCATGCGCCAAGCACCCACGAGTTATTGCGACCAATAGATCACTATTGTAGCTTGCCCCTATATTTTTATATCTTCCCCAAGACCAACAAGTAATTTCATACACCTACTAAGTTTCTTAAAATAAGTGTGGGAGCAACATTCGAAATTGTTAGAAAATATCGGATTTTCTTGTGGAATAAGGGCGCGGATTATAATAATACAGATTGCTTTTCTATTTGAGACAAAATAAACGTCGTAGGCGTCAGGGTAAGCTTACAAGTACGATTCGTGATTGCGATTTTAATATATTCTTACATCAGCCTTGAAATTTAACGAAATGCGGTAAATAGTAGCTTTAATTATTTAGTTGATCTTTCACTGCTTTTGGAAGGAATAACTATTATGTTTATCAGATCTGAGGAGAACTCTTCCCACAGCCAGAAAAGAAAGCATACTGATAAATGAAGTTATTAGCCTGGCTCGAAAACCACCTATAAGGGTGCTTTTCAACATGAATCAACGGAGAGAGCAAAACTAAGTTAAAACTGTGGGAGCATTTCCGCTCTCGCATACGCTCTTTATGAGGTTTCTGAACTATGGAAACGTACTTTTGTTGAGTATCCGTCTAATACACCCTTCGCAGATACGCATTTCGTTTAAGTAACAAAGTGTAATTTAATCTCGTCCTATTAAAGAACTTAAAGTAGGTAGTAGAACATAATATGTACCTACTTTAACTATACTTCACTATATGTAGGTAGGTAACACATAATGTATTGACTCCTCTTTAAGTTACCATAACCCACTATGTTATACTATTATACCGGTTATTATATCCACCGGTTATTATACACATAATAACCGGTGGATATAATAACGGGATATTATGAAAGATTTTTTACGAAGTAATTAGTTATAAATCATTGTGTATAGTATCCAATATCCATAGTACCCAAACAAAGAAACAGGAATGCGAACGTTCCGAAAAGTTATATTTTTAAGTAAGTTAAGTTGAATTTTCTCAAGTTATTTTAGTATTACCATGACCGTTCCCAAAGTTATTCTTCTATCCTTCAATAAGTTGTGACGGCGCCTGCCGTGATGGACCTAGGAGGGTGTAGTGGTATTTATATACAAATATATATTTGAAATAGATCTTGGCATCGGTCGCATAAGTCGCAGGCATACTGGAAAGTGTACCTACATCGTGGGAAGATCGGCATTTATGTAGGTAGGCAGAGTGCGTCACTACATAGGCCCGCATACCGTGCCCCCGGAGCAGAATTGTTGGTATTTCTAGAATTACTAGTATATTCCCCATGTCGGCGTTCCACTAAAAATATTAACGTTATAATCCTCTTACAAAAGCCAAAATTCCGAGTATCACCTATGACCTATGAATATAAAGCCTTCAACTTTCGAGATAATGATAAAAACGTGGCTGAAAGAATATTTAAAGGGGATGACTCAACGTTAATTATTTTTTTATTGAGCCATATGATTTTATTTGTGGTACCTATTTAAAAATAAATCACCAATTTGGTGTCCAGTCCGCCCCATCTAGGTTAAGTTAATAAGGAACATAATCTTATTGAAGAACTAAAAGCTCGCTGCACTGCTCGCTGTAGAGCGACATCTATCAACGAATGAAACTACTAAGGCTCTTATAATAAGCTTCTTACGACATCTAAGCTACATATAGATATGTAGAGAAGTATTGCTTCGACTGTCACTCTACAGTCTTATACATAGTACGTAGGTACTATCCAAATAGAGCCACTCTTATCTCAGATTTTGTTTCACGGTGTTCGATTGTGCAGCAGCAACAAAAGTTTTTAAAGTTCTTTAAAAGCTTTAAGTGCTATATTTCGGCGTGCCACGTGCCACGCTTCGATAAAGACACCATTTTGTTTTAAACAAAAATTTCGAAGCCTATAATGGAGGTAGCGAGGGAAGTAATGTTGTGCGTACACGTGTTCGAACTTGATATGAAATAAGATCAAGGGCGCTGGTGAGTTTTGGGAAAGTAGATTTCAAGTCACGAGGCGATACAAATTATTACAAATAAGTCCTTAATGCCTGCTATTTTACAAGGATGCTATGCGGTCATCTTTGACTGTTGCTTCATCGGTTTTCTGAACACTTTGTAACTTAGTTTGAAGATTGATTGAAAGCTATGGAGGATGCACTTTCAAAAATTGAAAAATGCAAAATCTTTAACGTAAAGGAAAATTTAATCTTTTTATAAGTATTTTGGTCTCCTGCATATTACATAGGTACATCTATCTTTTACCTATCTTTACTTATACTTGTGCTTTCTCAAAGCTGTCTGAAAGAAATTGCTATTGTAGCAATAAGATCACCATGCAACTGTAGCAAACATTGAGAATGCCAGTGACAAATGATTACGACTCAGTTACGAGCCGATTGTAATAGCAAACTCGGGTCTGGAATAATTACAAATGAGAAGTTTTAAAAATATTTTCTTTTCTCATTAACCGTTGGCAAGTTATTCATAAGGGAATGTCTACATTAGCCGTCAGGATTGTCGAGCAATCGCCCACATCCTGACATTTACCTCAGGGAATCCACAATTTAATTGCAAATTATCTGTTGTTGTTACATATTTTACAAGACCGCGTGGGTACATCGTTGCTCTTTAATTTACCTACGCTTTTCAATATTCTCTAAGGAACAGAAATTCTTCTATTTTCTGTGATAAAATAACTTTATATTAGATAGGATAAATGGGGAGGTTATAGATAAAATAAGGGCATTATAGATTCTTATACAATAACAAAATAATTAGACCTAAAATACATACTGATAAACAATTATTTATTAAATCTTTAGTAATTTCCATGTTTATTATTTGCATACGTTCGCCATAATTTGTCTTCAATGTTACGATCTGTCACGCAATTGTGCTCGCTAATTAACGCTTTTACATCGGAATTTAATTTACTAGCGTGTCTATTTCAATGCAAAAGTCAAGGTACCTACCTATATTGCGTTCCATTTGCGTGTTACCACTTGGAGTTAAAGTAATGAATAAAGTTACACTACGTTTATTAAAAGTTTGCTGTTGCAGTATTGATTACATTTACTTAAGAGTAATTTTGCAAACAAGACCAAGTAAAATAAACTCAAGAACTTAAAGTAAATATATTTTTTGACAGTCATTAAATTTAACCTAAGTATGTCCCTACTCTATAGATTAATTTATATTTCAGACGTACCTACATATCAATACAAGTTCTTTATTATTAAGCCACTCTTAAGGGTTTATTTTATACCTATCTGCTATCGATGACTAAAGAAACCTACCTATTCTAATGGTTACCAATGCTTGACCCTAACATTAGGTAGGTATCTAATATTATTTCACTTTCATAATTCGATAATTATATAACTAAGTAAGTAATAAGAATTATCATTGGTATAACCTATTACAAGGTTGTTCTGTAAATAACTTAATACGAAATTAGAAAGTTTGATCTAAGAATAGTTTAGTGGCACACAAATAGCATGGTTCAGAAATATTTCAGTCCAACTTACCGACGTCGCACACAAGGCTGCCGGGCTCGAGGTCGCTGAGGAAGGAGCGGACGGCGGGGGCGGGCGCGCGCGGAGCCTCGTCGTCCTCGCCCGCCTGCTCGTACACGTCGTGCACGTACGCGCGCTCCAGCGCCGCACCGCGCGCCGCGCACTCGCCCGCTCCTCCGCCCGCGCACTCTCCCGCTCCCGTGCCCGCATCCGCTCCCGCCTCCGCGCCGCTCGCCACCGCGCCCGCGCCCGCGCACCCATCCGCCATCACCGCACTGCCATTGCACAACTCTGGAAAGTAATAAAATATAATATGATTTTAACATAATGTAATATGAAAATTCGAGGAATACCTAGCCCAAACCGTCAACTTGACATTTTGGTATATTATATTATGACAAGCTTTTTAATATTTTATCTAGGTACAAGTCTAGATGGGGAATCGCTAACGAGAATACGAAAAAAACTAAGTACCTACGGAGTTGTGTAGTTTATATACCTACTGACCTATAATTAAAACTAAATTTAATGAAAATTGGTTATTTGTAAAAATGGATATACATTTAGTTCGCCATATATTATTTCACCACATTACAAAGTGTTATAAAAATAAATATTTACATCACCGCTTTAATATTTAAGCACAAAATACATTTAATTTATATACCTACTCATGTATAATAAATATTCGTAGGTAAATTGAAAAATATATTCTTATATAGAAGTTAACCTACATACATTGCAATCGAGGAATCTATTTTAGTATTTTGAGTAATTGTAGCGGAGAATGTAGCGACGGTAGCGTCGGTCTTCACGTCACGCGTTACGTAAAGCAAAATATAAAGCCGTTCATAGAACGAACTAAAAATATAATAATATTATCTACTAAATTATTTTAATGACTCTCACAATGGTACCCATATAGGTAAATTAATAAAGAAAGGAAAGATTTTGACCATACACATCATAGATTTTATACTTTTGCTAAAACAATGCGCACTACAAATTATTTAGTAATTAACGAAAGGATAAATTAAAATAACAGTAACATTTTCCCTAAAAAAGTTCCCTAAAACACGTGCCAAATAATATGTGATAGGTCCAGAGGTCGGCAGCTGTTGGTTTGACGATGATGAGCTAGCTGCACTTAACACCAGGTCGCATGTGGTAAATTCCTACTTGTTTCTTATAAAATATAACTATCGTCAAAAGTTTATACATTACAAATCGGCAAAGAATATTTTGTAAAAGAAGAAAATGCACCGGCAAAAAGAAATAAAGCACATCTCTTCGCAGCAAGTACGAGTAATAGCGACAACCGAATGGCAATAGAAATTGCGCACGAAGTGTTCACAATCTACGGAAATACGAAAGGTTCTTTGATCCGATGCAACTCCGCATTTTACAAAAAGAAATGGGCTAGCGAGCTACCTACTATTCAAGCATTTCGTTGGCAATCTTGGAAAATGTATTCAATGTTTTATGTGATTTATGTTTATTGCTTCGAACAAAATACGAAGCTCGCTGTAGAGAATGAAATAGATTTTAATTTTTTGGTTTGACGTTCCATAAACAATTTTAATTAATTAATTTGAATGATGTTAAGTCGCCACTGTTCCCCATGGTCATGTTCAACCTCAAATAAGAGAGAAATTCTATTTGAGATCATACGTGGAGGCGGTTGCAAGTAAGTATTTTTGATACTTAAATACTAGTCATACTCGTAGTAGGTACCTACTTATCGTTTAATATTTCTATATCTAAATTAGCAAAACATGGCGAACTTTTAAAGATCTTTGTAACATCTTTGTATACCCATATTTATACAAATACCTAAGTGTATTTCATTTCATTGTCTACGTATAAATACAATCTACTATTCATAAAGAATATAGGTAGGTACCTACCTTATTGAAGTAACATTTTACTTAAAACATCTTGTCTCCTGGTAAGGCTAATGAGCCCACGTAATAATATTCTCAAGCAGTAAAGTACCCAATTACACCTACACATTTAAAACAAACTGTTGTATACTAGACATACTTACTTAAAATTTCGCAAGTACCTACTTAATCAGTTAAAGCATGTAAGTAAACCAAATTGAATTTAAACTAGCGAGATAATACATACTCGTAATATAGGTATTGGCAAAGTTTTTAGGTTTTTAGGTATAGTATTGATGAACGGGAGGGGTATCGGTAAGTTTCTTGCCCGGGATTTTTGCCGACCGCGCTTGGGTCAGTGGGGCGCCACGTGATACGCCGGGGTAGCAGTTGACTTATACTCCTACTTGTAGATATCTACAGTTTATAAGAATGAGATATTATTCTAGATTCTTGGTCAGTATATTCGAATATTAGCTAAATCCTTTCTCATATCTGAGAGGAGACGAAAGCGCGACACCAAAGCTTGCCAGTGTGGCAATAATGGATTTAGAAATTTCCATATTCATAGCCTACTTTCTTTTATCTAGATGAGGGTTTGACAGAAACAATAAAATTAAAAATTGTGACTAGAACCTGCACTAATCTAAAGATGCCATGTACCATTTCATATTATTGAAAATTTGCTTGATAAATTATTGGCTTATTGCCCTAATTGAAAATATTCTGATCTTACAATACTATCAATAACGAAACTACTTGAATAGGTTTACAATAATGTAGGTTTACTACCTACCTACAACAATGTAGGTTTACCTACTCTGTGGTTTATACGCACAAACCTTCGACTGAAACGTATAAAAACGTAAGGGTATTAAATCCAAAACTTACTGAAATTGAAGTATTAACAAACTTTGTTAATTCCTAGGAAGTATTATGATATTAAACTATTGGGTTTTCTATCCGAATTCTACAAGTCAAATGTATTACATCATGATTTACATGTAATCGTAGAATACTTCTGAGCAACAGATATAATAAAGTTGTTGCATCACAGTCAGTTACAATTTTATTACAGAAGAATAATAAACCCGTGTGGTCAGCAGTCTTAGATAAAGGGCGTCAGGCGTCAGCTCGCCCGCGGGTATTTTATTATTTTTATTGACAAAGTCAGCTGAGTTTCTCACATACACACTGCGCACACTTTGCTGACATTGCTTTGCTTTTGTTTTTTGATGTGAAACATCTAATGGACTCTGCGTTGACGAGTAACGGCGAATGCTTCACTTCATATGACTAAGCCAAAGAAATTGCGAGTATGTGTTTAAGGAGTTCAAGAATAAAGATGAAAGCTGATGATTAGATAAACCTTTCATACCATTCAAACATCTTATAGCGTGTCACAATAATTCGCTAATTACAATTTATTTATTTTACTAAATACCTACGATATACCTACACGCTTAATTATTCTCTTTAAAAAACGTTAAATACCTAACCTGATCTTGCAAATTAAGTAATTGGGCAGTTAACCGCGGTCGGCGATACGGTTACAAAACGAAGAGCGCGGAGGGGGATGCGTTCAGTAACCATGGCAACGCATCTAGGACGAAACCGGGTCGCGGGAACCTTCACCCCTTTCTCGGGGGCGACTTGTACACTTGCACTGATAGCGCGATTTACATACTCTTACTTACTTGAAATTTATTACTTTTCACTGTTTTAAGTGTAGTTACAAAGTTTAGGTCGAAATTTGATTGTTGTTTGTTAATGTGAAATACACCAACATATAAAACACTCAATCTTTATTTCGATAGTATATCGATAACATTTAACATTATGGATTTATAAGAATCTGTAATAGTTTCATGTATTAGCAAATATCGTGTGTAATATAATGTGTTTCGCCTAAATTTTGGTCGGGAATACCAACTGGCATCGGTATGTAGGTACATTTTCTTGTTCTAAAAGTACATACTTGTATGATGTATATGACCGTAGTTTGATTAGGTGAGAGTTTGTGTCCATTGTACCTCGGTATAGGTATGTTTTCATATCTCCATTAATTTAAAATATACTATCTAGAATCTAAATCTAGGACATTCACCGGGCGACCAATCGATAGCGCTTACCTATCCTTTTCATGTGTGATACATACTTTTCATGTGTTTGCTGGTGTGTGAAGCTGTCAGCAAATATTTCATACCTACTCTTTTTTTTATAGTTTTTTCAGTTCTGAATGAAACTATAATTAAACTGTTAGAAAAAGTTCATTGTTTTATAACCAAAGGGTAAAGGAATTTTTACTGTAATTAGATTTTATTTAATTTTCAAGTCGCGGGTGGAGTGACGTGACTATTAAGATAAAAACATTACTAATTATATTAATTATGTATAATATAATGACATAGAAATGGAGGTAATAGAAACTATATTATAGCTTTTTACATCTTCATAAACAGAACGGCAATTCCAATTCGACCAAGCTTCATGTTTCCATGAACGTTATTTGAAACGGATTACTCCGAAAACCACGTAGTGATTTCGTTTCCGACTTTTCAATGAATAAAACATTAGTTCAAACGTCGAAGTATTCAAATAGGCCGTTCAGCTTTTTTTGATAAATCGTCTGATGGCACAAAGAGCGGATGCGTTTTCGAAGTTTTCGTTTGTTGACAAAACGAAGTTAAATTATGACAAAAAGCAGAAACGAAAACCTTTTTTAGCAGACATTTTTTGAAATTTATTTTTTTAGCATGTGCCAATTTCGTGTTTTTTTTTTATCAAAATCGTGTTAGTATTTTGTAGTCTCTTTACTTTGTCAGTTTAATAATATGGCGAAACATGAATTAAAAAACATTTTTTTTTTCAACGTTTGTAAAACATAATGACTTTGAGTCGAAAAAATATCATCCGCAGTAGATCCGTATTGTAGAATTTGATGATTTATTAGATGACTGCACACATAGTAAATCATTTAAATAAATCATTTGCCATCGAGAAAAGCCTCCATCGACAGTTGCGATCCTACTGCGACTGTTTATAAAGCTCAACTAAACATACTTATACCTAATAATAAAACTTACTAAAACAACAAATAAAAGCTCATAGGTTTTATTCTCTTCAATACAAAAATAGTACACTTACCGAACGAGTTTTTGTGAGAAAATGACTAAAAAATGTATTAATGAATGGGCAACGTACGTTTTCCATTAACATGGTTAAACGAGTATCGTTCATGCGCGGAGCAAATAGCTGCACGGCGTCACGTAGCGCACACTATTATTCGCTTCGCTGCACTTCGATTGCTTACATTTTTGTCTATTCTGAAACGCGAACATCGATCGGCTTGTATATAAATAGGCTCGAATGACTGCTGTAATGTTAACTGTAAGTCGCGTGAAGTTTGAGGTTTATTTTTATGAAAGAAATGGATGTTGGAGCGAAAATATAAAATACTAGCTGTGCCACGCTGTTACACCCGCGTTAAGAATTGTAACGTAATGCTTGATAACCTATAACCTTCCTCATGAGATTAGCTATCATGCACAAAATTATATTTTAAATCCGACTTGTAGTTCCAGAGATTAGCGCGTTCAAACAAACAAAGAAACATGTCAGCTTTATTATATTAGTAAAGAAGATACAAAAACCCAAATTTCAAAAATTACGCACGCACAAAGTTTGGCGTAGTGGTTAACATAACATTTTATGGAATAACATTTTATAACTATGAAGACTTATTTTTATTCGTGATTCCTTAAAGCGTAAAAGGCTCGACAGTCGACAGTATTTTATCAGTCACTGACCTGAAGCTGCAGCGACACCGTAACTGAGCCTTAACTCAATAAATAACCGAGATCGTTCCTGGTTAAGTCCCAATGCACAGCCCAGAAAACGGTCGGAGACAAATTGATTTAAGTACCACTAGATCTTCCAATGTAATAAACAGTGTCTTTAATTATAATTTGATAGTAATCAGGTTAAATACTGAGACTGTAATTTTTTTAATTTTGTCTCTTCATAGTATAGTAGTACTCGTATTTATAGTAATAATCTCTTATATAGATTGGTACTTAGTACTGACAGAAAATATTTAAGCACACTCTACAACGCTAAACAGTTAAACACGTAGGTATATAATATGTACGTGTATATCTAACATAGTGCCCAGAGATGTTGTTTTTTTCGTCAAGAACATTCGGGACGAGTACCTTCCGCCACAGGGCCGACGAAAGATTATGTCGGACTCCAACCGACGAAAAACCAGAAGGTGTTCCGCCACGGTAAAGTTTTCGCACACTTTCGCGACTCCAGTGGCTGCTCGGCTGAAGCCCGAAGCCCCGCTATTCCTGAGTGTCCAGAGGTAAACAATACACATCGAGGAAAGAGTGCCGCTTCGTAGAGCGTCGTCTTAGTACGAACATAAGTATTGCTAAGTCTAATATGTCATTTATAAGGGTCTTCCTCCAACTGGAATGGCATACTCTACCTCACTGTTCGTTGTGTTAGTGGCCAATTAAAGGCCCCAGGTTTAAAGAATGATAGGATATGATAAGTGCAGTAGGCACGGGAAATGAGTAGGTATCAAAAACCATTATTGCATCTGCGGAGGGGTGAATGTCCGCGCGGCCTACTTGCAGGCTGACTGCACTGCGTGACCTGGAGATAGGTCTGCGCTAACACACTGATCCAATAACGACCACGGTGCTCCAATCTATACCTACTTATAAAAAGTGTCTCTGGAGGCCTTTTATGAATTATCCTGGGGCAGGACAATTAAAGGCAAATGCCTGACAATATGGGTACTGATGTGTGCTGGTGTCAAAAACAGTTTAGCGCATCTGCGGAAGAGGTCAATGACCGGCCTACTTATACAGCAAGGACTGCGCTACGTGACCCAGAGATGGGTCAACTCTGCACTTTTGTTACACCTTTCTCGGCTACCGCTTTTGATATTAACTATGCATAAATCTGCGGGGACTCTTATTCCTCGAATGTGTAAATTGGCATTCAAATTCTATTTTCGCAAAAAGATTAAACTTAAAATTTATAACTCATCAACACCATAGAAGATAAAATATGCATACGTTATGTAAAAAATCTTCTTGCTTTGCGTTCATGTACCTATAGATAGATATATTTTTATCTATTGTACAGCAGCGATTGGACACTACAAAGCTTTATTATACATACTAATATTTCATTTTTTTACATTTTTTACACGTTTTGTCGGGACTTCTGGTTGTCTTCTATTGCCCAGCCTAGCCTTTTATTCTACCAACAACCCATGTTTGAGTAAAAAATGTTTTATACAACAACAATTATTATTTTTTATTGATCACAGGTGAGTTAACGCACTACTTATGATGGAATACTAACTTCATATTACATTTCACAGACACTTAACATACAACGTACCTACTCGTAGCAAGTACGTAGCTAGGATATCTAAAAATTTGGCGATCTAGGCCGATAAACCTTGCCGCCCCATACATTAACTATAAATAGTAAATAAATTTAACTTGGCCAATGACCCCCAAGACTAGGGTAAATAAATACACCACTGCTTAACAATAATTTAAGTTTTCCTCCAATATTTTCTATACGGGAATCTTAATAAATAAAACCATTTAACATATCAAGAGTCCCTGAATATAAAGTCTTTTCGCTTCCAAGTCGTTACAGAACCTGTTTTTTCGAAAGCCACTTCACGTATCCGACAAGCCCTTTGTGTACTAATTATTCTGCACGATTCGTATTTCTACTCGTAGCTGTTAATTGAAAACTGGCACCGGGACCAGTGGAATTTCCACGTTTAAGACTCAATTGAAAAGCTCAGTTTAGGTCATATTCGTGATGAGATGACCCTCGATGCATTTAAAAAAAATTTGAAAATAATTGTACTCTGTCCCAACAACTGTCCGTGCCGCTTGGCACGGTGAGAAGGGTTTAAACCATATGTCACCACGCTGTCCAAGTGCAGTTTAGCAGACTCAATAACATAAATCTAAACTCATCTTCCAAATTACTGCCCCGCAGGGAATCGACCCCAAGACCTTATTGAGGATATTTTTCAAAATTATATTCATATATTACGAGTTTATCACTGCACAGCTAAACAATATGAGGTTAACAAAGTAAAATTCTTTAAATAACACAATAAATTAGGGTAACAGCTTTTCCGAGAAATCTCTTACACGTGTTGTGTTGAAGAAACCTGCAAATTGCACGAGCACTTTGGAAGCGTTCCGCCCTTAACTTCATTACTTCAATTTTCCGGAATAAACTTATTTCCCGGCGGCGGTGGAATATTCCATAATGTAATGCATGAACTGCATTCTACGAGGGCCGTTGATGTAACCATTTTACGGCGATTACAGGTAATTGTTTAATTTTACGCGTGGTTAGCACGAAGCAATTTTAAAAAACCTTCAGACGTGTTGGTTGACATAATATGTTAAGAGCTAATAAAGCTAGAAAAAAAACCTAAATTTACAAAGAAATTAATTGAATTAATAAAGAATTTAAATCATCGCCGAAATGCGTGTGAGGTGAGACAGACAATGACGCATAGTATATGTAGTAACCGCCTAGTATTTATTCAATAACTTGTTAAATAAAGATACATAATAATTTGAAATCGCTAATTGGGAATTTAGAATCAGTATTTTTAGGTGTAATAAAAAAATTTTATTTAAAAAAAATTACTTAAGGGGCTGAGTAATAGGAATATTGCAACAAGTTCACTATCCTGTTGCAGTCCCGGGTGAATAACCCAGTTTTGGCAACGGCACGCAATGCGACGACCTCAATATGTGCGTTGTCCTGCGTGCAACGACCAATACCTATACTCGTATTCACACTTAACTCACGTGTATTTTTCGGGAACGCCTGACAAATTTCAGACTGTTCCAAGTTCCTTAATCATGAGCTTTATCGATCCTCAATTCGAGTTAACGTGTATTGTTACGACAAAAGCGTGAGATGCTTTGAATTACATTTTTATAATAACTCTACTTGTGTTTAGCACCTCACTCTATTTTTTTTACAATCGAATAATAACTATTTAAACATTATTTTCTATATTTCGGTACGGCGATTTTATCCTGTAACTTATTTTAAGAATTTAGCCTCAAAATTTGCTATTTGGTTTAAAAAAATTTTTTTATATTAGTTCACACGCCATAAGCTTTTAGTCATTACATTAGATTAGATGGCCATGCCAGATCGCCATTCGGTGATTTGCTCGTATTTAGATCAAACAGTCCGTCATTTTAAGAAGTTTAAAAGTTGAATTTAGATTTCGGTCGGTCTGGGTGTTTGTAATATACACAATGTCCATTGCACCCACTACACAGGGTTTCTTTGTGAGGCTATGAGTGTAAGGCATTGTGAAGCGTCATTAAGGCGTGTCACGCACTGACACTGCATAAGCATAGTCGAGTATACTTCTAGATCCTAAAGGATCGTGTCTTGTAATTTACATGAATATAAACCACGGTGACGTTAGCTATAAAATAAAATAGAGACGGTGGGACGACTGGGGTACCAATAGCTGTATAATACTAATGAACTTCTAAATTATATACCTTTTCACTCAGATAATGTACCTACGCTTCGTTCGTAAAGTTATGTTATCGCCATTATCCAGCTGTTTAAAAACTTAAACGCATAAAGCTGTCGGTGAACGCCGACCGTGCTTTATCACCCACATAATCATCATAATTATTACTATATCAGAGTTGATAAAGTTATGGAATGAGTACGGAAATGATTTCCATTTCAGCTTTGGCCAACTTTCTGCCAAGATTTTATTTAGTTCGACGCTCGTACTCGTGGCTTTTAGTTGTTTATTTGTCAGATAATTATTAGGGAGAGACAAAGTGGGATAAATATATTTTCTTAAGCAAAAACTTAAATATAATCATTCATTAAAAATCCTGATCATATCATAATTTGAATGAACATAAAACTTGAATATATTTCACTATATAGAGCATTTATTTATATCCATGTTCACTATGATATTTTAGTATTTACATCATTCTATGGAAAAGCTAAAAACAACAAAACAAAAAATAAATTTGGCAGTGACTTGCCGCGATTCGTCAATATTTTTCAAGAAATGTGAATATTATGCAGAATTTGTGCCAAATTCGTTTTCAAACCGACTCCAAATGTTTCCATGCAGTGGCGTCATATCATTAAATACTTATTTGGTGGTCCATGTAAATCACTTCCTGGGTGCTTCCCGGTACATTTGGACCAGACCCAGATTCTTAGGTAGTCAAGAGATGTAGATAGTGCACTTCCGAATTCAAGAACAAATTAACAATTCGACGATATCATTTTTATGTAATTTTACGATATCTTTTGGATCGATTTTGGGAAATCGAAAAAGGCCTCATGTACGGGCTTCAAAATATTCTTTAATTTTTTTTCATTTTCGATATTCTTAATTTACTATAAGTTGGATATGTTGAATCTATACTTACTACACAACGAAAGTGACCAATACACTTCATAAAATTTGTACGTAGGGCCGTACATGCAATGCGTACAATACATAAAAAATAAAATATAATCGGAAAAGTAATACGCAACCGCATCTCTGCTCGGATTCTCAATTTGAAACGCAAAGTTCCAAACTGAACAATTTTCAAAATGTTTCCATTTCGAACGTTGAAGCACAAAAGTACAGTGTACTGCAAATGCATGTGAAATGAATTTTTCTCATTAACCTAATTAGCATTATGGGTTGTTTGCATTCGCATGTTTCTATCTTGATGAATTAAAAAGCTGCGGTCGTTCCTTTTATGACTTATCGTAGTTATAAAGTTTAGAAGGATAGAGCAACCTTTTATACGTATCAAAAAAATATAAAAAAGATTACAGGCAACCTTAAGCGAAATTCACCAACTCGCACTTGGCTACGTTCTGGGCTATTCTGGCCGTGTTATAATTGAAAAAGACCCTTACCCAGCAGTGGGATGTGATGAGGTTGATCATGATTATTACGAAATGCATTAATAGATAAATAGATCTTGCACAGTTTGCCCCTAGGCAAGGCGAACATCTTATTCAAACACTCAAGTTTGATCGTAGACTTATTCAATTCCCTCGAACAGTCTCTAGTAGTGTTTCTGTGTATCTACGTAGCACCCTATACAAATAGACGAAATGGGCTATGACCAGTACATATTTGTAAAGAAAGGTGACACCATTGGCCCTTATATAGGCAATGCAGTCCTCTAGTCTCTATCGACGTTTCTGTTCGTTTCTATTCAACGAATTTCCTTGTTTTATAATAATGTTGTAGTAAACAAAATCTACCTAAAACGAGTTATCATTGTGTGGGAAACTAGGCTGACAGCCTCTTCAGTGCCACTCCACCAAAATAACGCTGAAGAAAAAGATTTTACGGCGGTCCCGAAAATTGGTTGATTTTTCAAGTTTGTTTAAAAAAAATTTATTTGCACTTCTATACAATTCTACACTTTGTTATAATTATAATGATCATTCCCATTACATACATCACAATCGTGATAAATGCTTGATTTACCAGGGGACTTCTATGTAGGTTAGGCACGTTAGCCACTACTTTACATTACAGAGTTTTATATCTTTTCTATCTATATACCTCCAATATCATAATGTAGATTGGATGTGGATAATGCGTATAAGGTTTTTCATAACCGCCCATAAAGTCTACATCGCTTCTTATTCCCAGCATCGGATGAATTCACTACAGTATTCCCTGTGCCGTGGGTCTCATGGACGAAACACGACGACAATCACGCAAACACCCAGACGAAGAAAAAAAAATTAAAATTACAAACTACGAGTATAACAAAAAAAGTACAAACAAACATTTAAACTACTGCCGCGCTGGGAATTGAACCCAGGAACTGTCTAATAGCGGACTGACAGGTTATAGTGGTACCTGACAATTGAATTTAGGTGTTTCGTGCGAACCTTATCAAAGTATTTTAGACAGTGGGTGGCGCCAGTTAGTGCTTTGTTTAAAAAAGAAAACTGTATCAAGATCTGGTTTAAATTTTGCTCAACGGATAAGCAATATAAGCATAGCAATACAAAGAGGAAATGTGGCTAGTCCCTTGGGAACTTTACCACGAGACAGCGGTTTGGACCCATTATTTTATCTTTAGTTTTTTTATTAATTTTAATTTTTAATTTATGTTTGTATAATAAATTATTTAAAATGTTGCACCAAACAGACCACATTTAGGGTATTCATATAAAATGATTAACATTTATTATTTATAAACGGAACCCCAGAAGCGTAAAGAGCTTTGTGCACGGCTCGTTCGCCGGCAAGCCTTAGAAATTTTGGCATATTTCAACGTGGAATTTTAAAAGCTTTGTTACATAACGAGCTACGGAATGTTTGCTATGAGATATTATGCAACGAGATTGGAACCGTTTTATCTATTGCTGATATTGGCGGATGTCATGGAATGTGGGAGCCAGGTTTGATACAGCCAGCTACAACTAGCTCGACCTTACATTTTGGCTTTTTTATCTTTAGATTGACTTTTTGTGTAGGTTGTAAGCAGACTGTAAGCAATGAGGCCACTAAGAATGCCTATTTAGACCGACGAAAAAATTGCGTGAACGGATTTTGATGATTCTTTTTTATTTGAAAGTTAGTGCTTCAAAGCATGCAAATTTTTGCATACTTTGCAATTGTGCAAAGTGCACTGTACGCGATTTTGAGTCAGTTGAGTTGAGACAGTTTTAAAGCAATTTTGAAGTCGTTTGTTTTAGTAGCTAAAGTAGTAATTATATCGAACATGATTTAATTGTATTGATCTTGTAATTTAATGAATTTAATCAATTAAGATACTTGAAATTGTAAATTGTACCAATAATGTAATAACTAACTTGCCACCCTCTGCTTGTTTTGCCTAATAAGGTAACATGTACCTAATGTAATGCAATGTATTGTTAAATAAATATTTTAGACGGATTATGGACTTATTTATTATTGGTATTATTTATTATCATGACGCTACGTCAGTTACCTCTCACACCATAATAATATGTGTTAACGGGTATATAGTAAAAAATAAATAAATGTTGCTTCTCTTACGTGTAAACACCCTTATAACTTTGAATCCTGTGGATTTTAGGTTAAAGTTGTTTATCTGTATAGTGTATATAGTTATTTCACCGACCATTAACTGTAGTTGAGAACATTGTCAAAGTTCCAACCGCGCAACCGGGCCGAGTTTGGCAACTACAACGGGAGGTTGCATCTAGTAACGATTCCAATTTATGAAACACTAGCTGCGCCACGCGGTTACACCCGCGTTAAGAATAGTAGCGT
>DWAV01000708.1:0-17311 GCA_018231305.1 Noctuana lactifera
GCATCAAAATCCGTTGCGTAGTTTTAAAGATTTAAGCATACATAGGGATATAGGGACAGAGAAAGCGACTTTGGTTTTATACTATGTAGTGATACATAAACATGTAGTTATTTCACACTAACCTGCAATCTCAACTCATCTTCCATCAGCGCAAACTTCTGTCTCAGAGTAGTAGCTGACAGAAATCTGTGTCGGTTATTGACCCCGTCTCTCCTTTGCACCACCTATATACATATAAAAAAATTATTTAAGTTCGATGCTTGCTTGATATGTGGTGCCATCTTATTTGAACGAAACCTCCAAGATGTATGAGATTTGCAGTGTCCATAGAGCGGTCAGGTAGAAAATTGTTTTCAAAATAACAATTATAATATTTTAAGAAAATTGTAATGAAACAGAATCAAATTTTTTTTCTCAGTAATTATCCGATTTAGAAGCCGTCATGATTATTTTTAAAATAGACACTAATTTACTTTTCATATTCTTACTGCCTCTTCTAAATTTACACTTTATGAAATCCCTTGTAAAAATTAAAAGTAACATTGAGTACTTTTTGTCAAGTCTTACAGCGCAATGAGTTATTAATTTATGTATGTCATGAAAATGATAACATTGGTTATAGTTTTGAGCAAAAAGCTTCAACTTTCCATTAAGCCTTTAACTGAAATAGGTAAATAGTGATGTGATAAGCTATCCTTAACATAATTATCTCACTGTAACAACTGTCAAGCGAAATACTTATTAAGTAAAATTAAATATTTTATAGTGATTATATTAATCAGCACAACTGTTTCAGGTTTATTCTTAATTTATTTATTATTCTTAACACTAATGAAGACAGAAATAAATGAAGTTATAATGAACCATGCACAACAATGCATTATTGTACTCGAGACAATAACTCTTAACTGAGTCTGTTCCGTTGAACATGCAAAAATTAAACACTTGACAGAAATTTTAACTAATGAAATCGAAGATAATTCAAAGCTTTTCGTAACAAAATCCGAAGTAACCCAGAAAGTAAGACAGAATATGAAAATTATAACAACAGAGACTAATATACGGGACGAAACACTGACTATAAGAATTAATACACAACATGTATAATAACAGTTATATTTCTTCGTTACAAGTGGAGGTGCCATACTATTTAGAAGCGACATATTGCTGCTTACCGTTAAATGACAAGATTCAAAACAGGATAAATGGAGATACATTGCATGGTTAAGCAAGGATCCAATATCAATAAAATCTGGTACGTTGCAATGTTTATGTGTATCTGTGTTTATTTCCAAAGCAGGCATGTCGCATCTATTCAATTGTATAAACGGCAGACCAACACCAAAACGAGGAGAAAGCGGACAAAATAAATCAGGCGTGCGGGTCTACATAAGAGGCGTTCTAGATTTGAAGGGTCAGCGCCATTTCTACGATATGATCACCTGATGGAAGGCCCTATCGTCGCAGTCTGACGCATCAATATCATAGGGGCAATGCGGCGATTCGTCTTGAGACTCGACAATGTAATCTTTTTTCGATTCAACGTCGAACATCTTATCAAATATCCTTTCTGCTTCCATATCGGGACTGTATCGATCTGGGATTGCTTCCTGAAGTTGCAAAATTTATTATACACGTGTCAAACACTAGAATAATTTTAATGGAACTATAAGATATAACATTAATAAGAAATGTAATTGAAAACGTCAAATTTAAAAGCTCTTTATTTACAAATAACTTTTCTGAATCTTCTCTTATAGTTCCATTGCATTATAGAATAAATATTCAATGAACACTTACAAGCACTGTACGATCCATCTCTGTTCGTACGGTTTCTTCGTATGAGTAATCTTGAGGTACACTCCAAGGCTCCTGTTCTTGTTCCGGCGCTTCTGGACTGGATTCACGTTCTGGCTTAACTTCCTCTTGTTCTGAAGCAGTCCACGGTGACTGAGGAGCCTTCGTTTCAATTAATTGTGGTGGAGATGATGCCGACGCAGGCGGCTCAGCAGGGGCTTCGGGTTGCGCCATATTTTGAAACGCATTTATGTTGAAAGCTTGCAGGTTCTGAAGCGCAGCCGTCGGCAACCGTACGTGACGAATGCCTGGTCGCGTTAGCATCGGCTTCAAGCCGGGACCGATCAGGCGCTGTAATAGAAGAGCATTCGTCGTTCCACCATCTGCTCCACCCACTGTAAGGATTTTTGGGCCTCGGTTTGTTACAATAGCAATTTGTTGACCACTTTTTACCATTGACACGGGAAGAATATAATTTGCTGGCATTAGTACAGCTGTTGCTGGTTTTCCTGGTGTTGCTCGAGTAACTGCGATTGTTGGCCCGTCGGTAACTAAGACGTTTCGTGGCGGTTGTGGCTGAGGAGTTGCGGGTGGGTCTTGATCGAAACTCAATTTTTTTGTCACTTTCCTAGGACTTCCTTGTGGAGAATTTGATTCAAGACAGCTTTCATTGCAATCACCTTGGGAAGTACCGCAGCTGCTGTCTTCGGAACCCATCGTCCGACAGTTATCGTCAATAGGACTCGAGTCACGGCCGTTTCGGCGTTTCTTCTTACTTTTTGATCCACCCGGACCAATTACTCCTCCCGCCTGCAAGTTTGTGCGTCTACGAGGAGCTGGTTTATCTTTATCAGGAGAATTCTCTACCTGTTCTTTATACTCGGCAAGTATATAAAGTATTCTTTGTGTGGTTTGTTCATCTTCTAAAGGCTTCGGATTTAAAGGTTTGGGTGGGACGTGATTAAATTTAAATTGTGGATGATGAGACTTGTGTCGTGATTTTGATTTTGAACTAAGTTTAGCTGGTTTATTATTTTGTGAAGGCGATGAGTCATTTGACGTTTCCGAAGTACTCGCGCGAGGCATTTGCGTGGTTGGCACATGTGTCGAAGAAGTAGGCGACTCTATATTACTTGAAGAATCCGGGGATCGAGTAAACGATGTAGTTGCAGCAGTTGATACACTAGGTTTTCTGTTTATATATGCTACGTTTAACTGCGGGTTATTTCCAATGGAATAGAGAATTTGCTGCGTTGTTTCTGAAGCCGTTGCATTCGATGGGTTCTCAGAAGTATCTGCCGATGGACTGTTTGTGTCATAAGCAGGTTGTACGGTACTTCTTTCTTTAACTTGCTCCATAACCTTGTCAAATTCCTGAAGCTGCTCGTGTAGAGTAGAAGAACTCATTTCAGATTCTGGTGACGTTTGATTTTCGGATCCTTCCTTCATTTCTTGGTTTGTTTGCATTTGAGGAAGTCTAATTGAGTTGGGACCAAGTGTTGGGGCCGCAGTAAGAACTAACTGTTGGTATACAGGTTGATTTGTACCACCTATTACGTTTCTTTGTATCTGGAAAAATGAAGGGCGGACAACCCTTGCACCGGAGACCATTTGAGTATTTTTACTTAACATTGGTAATTTTATACGCATTTGTGTCAACATCGGTGGAGGCTGTGGGTTTTGAGTATTTTCATTGGATACTCCAGGTGCATTGCTTTCTTCCGTGGATATTTCTGGGTTTGAGGTAACTGATGTTTGTGGAACAATCTTTATAAATGATGGTTCTATTTCACCTCGAGTTGCAAATTTTACATCTGGCTTTTGTTTTGAAACAGAATCATCTACTCGTTCTGTAGCACTAGGAACTGTTATTAAGTTTATTGTTTGGCCGCTACCTATATTGACAGGAATTTGGCGCGTATATATAACGCCTCCGTGCATTGTTTGAATATTCATTGGCGTTATGGTTTGTTTTACATGTTGAGTTAAGTTTTGTTGAGCTTGCGGTGTCTGGTTAGGCTTTCTCAACAATAAAGTGTTGCCCATTTGCTGAGTATTTTCAAACGCGTGTCTATTAGACTGACAATCACTTTCTACGTTACCGTCCACAGATGGTAGTTGAACATCAATTTCATTAGTCTTTTGATTATTCTCTTGATATATTGGTTTACCAAAAAATGCTTGGCTAAATTTAGGAAGGGTTACAGAAGGCTCTATAGCAGCTTGTTTATTACAATCTTGAATAAATTTAGCATAATTTTCTTCATAGACCGACCGAGACTTAAGTTCGACTTGCGGTGCGGATACAGCAGGATCTTTTACAGGACTATCCGTGGTAGCAATGACTGTATCTTGGCATTCTGGTTTCGAAGTCGTCGAAGGTGTTTCAATTGGATGTAATCTCAAAACCATACTTCTTTGGTGGGAATTAAGTTGAATTCCTTTTGTGTCCGCTGATTTACATAAAATTTGTACCATCTTTTGCTCACATGAGCCTTGAGCATTCGTGACATTGGTAACCAGATTGACCCTTTTAAGTACCGGAGTCGTATTAGATTTTTGTGCATTAGCATTAACAATATGTAAAAGCTGATTACCTCCTTGGGATATGCCAGTGTCTACTAAAGACAAACCATTAAATGAATTTGAATTATGTGGTGGTGAACCGTTGGAAATCGAGGTTGACGGACTATTTTTACTTTGTACTATATGGAATACAGGAGTAGGGTGAGTATTAGCCAATGATTGTTGCGAACTATCAGCCAAAGTAATCTGATTTAAAGAAGGGTTTTTACCATGTACAATATGCAAAAGTTGCGTTGAAGTTTGCGAGTTAATTTCTGTTTCATTTGTCTGATTTAAATGCTGGGGTAAAATCTTCGATAATGCCTGTTGAAGTGTCATGGGAGCTATAGGAGATCGATGATAATTACTTCCATCCGTTTCTTCGCATACACTACGAGATAACGTGTTTGATAAATCTATAGCTGATTCTTCTGTTGGTTCTGGGGAAGGTGTAATGCCAGCGGCATTCATAGCATGAGCAAGTTGGTCGGTTTTTTCTAACGAACCGTTTTGTTGATTATGTTTCGCTGACTTATACGACTCGGATATTTGGTCTTCCTCGAGATTACTATCTGTTGGCTCCAATACTATTTTCAGATCAGGTTCTGTCTTAACCTGAATATCATTTTCACTAAACTGGTATTGATCACTATTGGTAATTTCATCACTTGGAAATGTCGGAAAGTCTTTGTTGTCGTAACAGCTACTGTTGTCCAAGCTTTCAGTTGCTTCGTCTAATACCTCAATTTTTACCTCTGTTTCTATCGTTATGTTATCATTACTATTTGGCAAAGTAGAAACTTGAGATGCTGAAATGAGTGTTGGATGTTGATGCTCGAAGTCTGGCATTATTGGCAATGATATATCAGCTGTTGTTAATTCTGTGTATTCAGTCTTAATATCAGCTTGCATGTCATCAGGAGAACCGTTTTCCATCGAACATTGAGGAAGACTAGCATCAGTTACTTGAGTAACACGTGGATCACAGGTCACAGGATTTTGAGCTGCAGCACTTACGGGCAGTTGGCCTATTTGAACAATTTGAACTATAGTTTCAGTCATAGGAGGTTCAAAAAATTCAGGAATGTTACAGTCGAACATTGAAAGCCTTATATCACTGCCAAAACTATCAGTGTAAGATTTCTCTTTAGTGGATTTAACATTATTTTCTAACCAGCTGTAGTTTAACAACGCTGTAGTTTCTTTAAAATATGATCGGATTTTTTCACGAATTTTAATATTAGAATAAAATTTATCAAGTTTCTGTAACTGATCTTGCCTGGAAGCTAATCTTCCCTGTGTATTGCCTTCATTTGTGGGCAATAAAATCGGCTGAAATTGTTTTACGTCCGACAGAGTCGCAGCCTTAAATTTTGTACTTTCTCTTCTATTCTTCTTAAAATTTAGATTGACTCTGCCGGACCCCTCACCAAAACCCATACTGAAATTAGTTTCGTTAATTTCGTCTAAACAAGTGTCTTCATCTTCATAATTTGCTGATATCTCTTCAGCTAATGTTTGTGTGGACGGGTCAGATATCTTTTTCAACGCTTTTTCAGCAAACAAACTGCAGTCGGTGTCCGAAGTAATCAACGTTGGTAAATGTAATTCTTTTATAGGCCAATTTTCTAGCATCGTATGTACGTCTTGTAAATGTATTAAATGATAGTCTTTTGTGTATGAAAACTTTATGGAACTAAAATAATTCCACAGTATGTTAAATTCTTTACTGTAGGCGAAATCACATATAGCAGCTACTGTTATTTTAGGGTAATCAATATTTTTGCCTTTTCTGTACTTTTTATGAACTATTTTCGAGTTCACAGTTTCGAATTTTCGCTTTAAGCCTCGTCTCGACTGTCTTGGTGATTTCGAATATGTAAATTTTGGCTTAGTAACAATGAGCTCTGTATCTTCCATTAATTCATTAAATACTTCAGGCGATGATCCTTCGTTGAGATAAGTTTGTTTTATATCATTCTCGATTTGATCTGAATTGTGTATCATTGAATTTAGTATATCAGGATTAAGTATTGGAAATACATAACAGGTTCCGGCTGCATCTTCTATAATGGAACCTTTTAACATAACACTAGGATCACCTTCATATAGTAGAGTTATATTTTTAGTAATCTGTGTACCTTCAATATTACTGTCATTAAGTGCTTTAACTTTATCGTAGTTGTTCATATCCATTTCCACGCAGTTTGCAAACGAGTCACCATTACAGTTTTTATCGCAAATATTTTCCAGGCTGCCATCGTCCTCATTCACATCACTATTTCCCTGAAGTAATTTATTCAATGGATTTAGATTTTCCGGGCTATTAATTCTTTCAGCACTTACATCGCCATCGATGATGTTTTCATCTGTAGTTTGATCAAAAAGTGTTGTACATGAAACTTCTTGAATTGCATCATTGTTGTTTGCATTTTGGAAAAAGTCATTTTTATTATTTACATTTTTGTCTGTTTCTTTCTCTGCTGCTTGAGTTTTTTGTGCCTCTCCATACAAATTTAGCTGTTTTAATAACATTTCACCATGTGAGCCATGTTGTCTGCTTTCTGTTTTTTCCTCTGTTCCGTTTCCGATTTGTTTATAAGTACTTATATTAATTTTTTCTGTCTCTTCATGTTGCTTTTCAGAAACCATCTCATTATGAATATCCTGCTGTATATACAACAAATTATTTTCTTCTTCTAATGTTTTGCCTGTCCCACTGTCCATTTGATTTATACAGTTAATAGCGGTTTCTTTTGCGTTTTCAGCACCACATACCTCTGTAGATACCTTTTTACTATCAACATTCTGTTTTTTACTTATCATTATTTTATCTGTGTCAAGATTTACTTTATTAGCCTGTTGTCCACATACTGATGCTTCTTCTGCTTCATTATCTATTTGATTTGAGGTTGAAACAACTATTTCTTGCACCTCTTCATCAGATTGTCGCTGTTGTGGTACTAACTTATCTTTTATTTGCTGTATTTCCCAGAGTAAATCTTGTTTTATTGTTGCGATTTCCTCGATATCTTTGTATACTGGTTGTTTAAATATGTTATTGAATAGTTCACTCTTTATTTTTTCTGAAAATTCATTCTGACATTCTGATATTTTCTGTGTTTCTTTGTCTATTTGTATATTCGAATTGACACTTTTTTCTTCTGTCACTTCTTCTAAGCGCTTTGGTTCCGTTATACACAGTGACTTTATTCTTTTTTGACATCCAGATATTTCTTTAGGTTCGCTGAGTGCTCGTTCTAAAGTGTTGACAACAATTTTCGTTGCAATTTCTTCCCAAAGCACTTCTGTTAGCATCTCGCTCTGTACTCTATGTTCTTCAGAGAATATATCTTTCTTTGTATCCGGTGATTCCTTAATTTTACTATCTCTTCGTAATATGTTATTAACGTATTTGTCTTTTACTTTTTCTTCCATATACGTAGAAACACCCTGTTGTCTAAATTCTATCACTTCCTTTGTTTCAGTATTTTTTTGTTTCAAATTATTCAAGTGTGTTTCTTCTACTCCTTCATGAGAAGTTCGTTGTTCCAGTAAAATTTCGTTATTACCTACAAATTGTGTAGTTTTTGTTTTATCTTCTGATCCGCTGTCAATATGTTTATAAACTTTCACATCAGTTTCTTCTGGCAATTCTTCCAAACGAATCTTTTCGGATATTAAATGTTTCTGTCCTTGGTGTTCCCATAACAAATTATCATTGATCATCGATTTTTCATCTTTTAAACTGATTATTTCTTTTAAACTCTTTTTCTCCGTTTTTTCTACCACCTCAGTAACATGGAGACGTTCTAAAGATGTATTTTTAATTTCCGCTACTTCTTTAGTTTCGGAGTCAATTTGCTGCAACATGGTAGTATGACATTTATTATTCGTCTCTTCAAGATTGCGCATTTCACACGATGATACATTAACAATATCTCTGAATACTGCATTCACGTTAGATAAAATATTTTTCTGAATGTTTAAGTTCGCATCTTGATTGAAATCTATATTATTTTTTGTATAAGTCCTATTTTTATAATTATTGGTAATTTCATAAAGTTTTACCACTGGATTTGTCTGTTTTAGATAATATTGATATGACAAATTATGCTCTGGTGATTTAGGAGCTTGAAGTCCAGTATTTGATTTAAATATTTTTATATCGCTTGAAAAATATTGTAATGTACTTAATTTCCTCTTGAGTGTGTGCTTGGACTTATTTGAAGTACTCACATTTTTATATTTTAGTGATTCTAAAACAGTCTCATTTAAGATTTTTAAACTTAATTCTAAAAGACTAGGAATCTGAGTAATATTTTGGACATCAAATAATTCACTTCGTTGGTTATCACCCAAAAATGCTTTAGTAAAGCTGGCCTCTAAGTCACTCTCACAATCAGTAGAAATATCATCGTCTGTTAAAGTGATACCAGTGCCATGTTTACTAAGATTATAATATTTTGATTTTGTTGTAAACCAATCCGCTTGACATGCTTCGAAATTAACGCAGTTTTCACTTGTTAAAGAATTTCCAGACTGATCGAAAAGGTCAAAATCATTTAGAATTGAAAATGAGTCACTGCGTGTCAAATTACTATATGTTTCATTTTCAATCATATTTATGGTTTTAGAATTTAATTTGAGTTCTAGTGTATCTGAATGTTTATTGGTACCTTGACCTTCAATTTCACAAGTTTTCTTTTGTGTATACTTCTGCACCAAATTGTCACATCTTTCCAAGACCACACAACACATTTTGGTTTTATTTTGAATTTCGTAACGTTTTACAAGTTCGTCACATCGTTCAATATTAAGTCGACACCTTTTCGGTGACGGAAGTTTCTTTCTTAAAGATGAAGATCTTTTACATCTACTTTTTCTGGTTTGAAATGTACTTATAGATTTATCGAGGGAACATTTTGAATCAGGATTAGCTTCTTTTGATATGTCTAACTCCTTGCAGATATTTGTAAATTTTCTGAAAATATCTATAAATTTTTCTTTGTCATTTGCTTCTCGTTGTGCAAATGATATTTCGTTATTTTGTTCAGTATCGCCAATATCAACACACAAATCTTGCAATAAAGTTTCTTTTAACTCTTTTAGATTTTTATCAATGTTTTCCGATATTGTAAATTGTTGTACATCAAAGTTTTCACTTACAAAGTTTACAGAATCATTTGATGACTCACCAATGTCTATAACTTCTGTACTTTTACTTTCAGTCAACTTGCATATTTGTGATAAGTTAAGATCTTGACAATTTGGCTTGGAACATACATTTGCAGTCAAACAATCTTTTACATTAGTTTTTATCTCTGGGGAACTTACTTTTGAAGTTACTTTGCATCTCTCAACTATCACTGCACACTTTTGTGAAAATTTTTTTTGGTGTTTCTTAAGAATACAATCGTTCAGGCCTTTCACATGAAATATTCCAAATTCAGTCTTAAAAACCTGTGGTTTTTCAACGTCATCCTCATCATCACTTATCAAATTAATAGTTTCAGAATTTTTCAGTTCCGGATAAATGATTTTTGTTCTTATTTTATCACTCTTTTTAGAACTAATTTGTTGGACATTTAAGATACATCTAGCTCTGGTGGGAACATTATTTAAAAGAACTGATCTAACGGCCGGATCATCAAATAATGAGTCAATATCAATATGGAGCTTTCCTGACACAGTAGCATTGAAACTATTTCCGTTTGATAATTTTATACTAATACGTCGTTTTAGAGGGTCATCGGTATCCTTTCTCGGAAATTCCTTTATAGTAATTTTGTCTTTTAACGAATCAATCAATTCATTCCCTTCGTTAGTTGCAACATGTTTTACTTTTCTTTTGTGATTTCTAGATGGCATCGATACACGATTTTCCTTAGCGGACGGAATTTCATTTGCACTTTTTAAATCATTTGACTGCTTGAAATCTTGAATTTTATCAATTGTACTAACACTCAGCTCGTCTACCTTTGATATCGATTTATTGCAGCTAAGAGTTTCAATGTTGACATTGTTAGTTAAATTTTTTTTATTCTCTTTAATCTGATAGATATCGTTAGAAACTAACTTTACATAAGGTATAATCTCATTATTATCACTTTTCTTAATTATATTTGATTCCATTTCTTTTGTACTTCCCAATCTTTCACTAGAATTTGATTCTTCATTCGTAGTTTCATTTTGCAAAATCATGTTGCCATTGCAATGAATGAAATTGCTACCATTCATTGTTTTTATGTTATTTAAAATAGAGTGTCCATTGCTAATGGAATCAGTACTGCTTTTTTTGCTATCAGTTTCTTTATCTTTAGCTGTATTAATCGGCTCGTCATGTTTATTAACATGATCCTGTTTTTCAGAAGGCTTAGATTTAAAATTATCCGTGGAATCATCCTTAAGAATAATTGATCCTGAAAGTTGTTCCTCTATATCAAGGTTCGGTAAGTCATTTCCAGTCATTTCTATAAAATTTAAATATTTTTTTTGTTGTTTTTCAGTTGTAGCACCGTTATTTTGAATTTTCTGTTTTATCATCCGTTTGATTTCTCCATCTTTTACGCTATCGCGGTTTTCAGCGTTCTTTAAGCTTAGCCTAACCTTTGTTTTGAAAATTTTCTTACTGGTTTTTGTACTAGGGTTTTTAGACGAAATTGGCAAATTATTAGCATGAGCCAGGTGATGGGACGAACGCTGCGTAATTGTGATGTCTTTATTTGCCTCAATTTTGTTATTTTCTTTTGAAGAGTCTGTAGGATTCGTCAAGTCGCTCGGCTGAGCTGCAAGGTCTTTTTGCGTGTCGATTATGATTTTCTTATCAGGATTTTGACTTTGTGACCGGAGACCTGATTTAATAACTGAATTAACTGATCTATTTGATGAACGCAGTGTACTACGGTTACTCTCTACCTCAATCTCGTTAATATTCTTTGTTACACCTGTTAGCGATGATTGATTACCAGTATCTGGTATATTATGTTGCTTAACATTTTTTTCATGATCTTTATTTTGTAACATTTTATTTTGCATGAACTTATTAGATGATCGTAGCATACGGGTTTTATTTTCATTTTTATTTTTTGAACTATTTGTAGATTTACTTTGGTCAGAACTGACTTTTTCTTTTTCATATGTATTATCAGATTTTTGCGGTATTATCAGTAACGGAATGTTCTCAGCTTTCTTAGATAAGTTAAGAATGATACCACTAAATTCTATTTCATCACTTTCCTTGATTTCGTTTTGTACATTTTTAAGAAAAATTTCAGAGTTAATATTTTCTTCTTGAGGTACTTTAACGACAGCATTATTGTTTACATTACTTACAACATCAGTTACTTGACTGTTTCTTGTAATTTCTTCGCAACTCAAAGCTATAACGTCTTGTGTTTTATTAGCTTGACTAGTGTTAAACTTTTGTACAACAACTGTCTTGTTCTCTTCATTGTCTAGAGAAACGTGAAAAATAGGTGAATAACTAAGTGGAATAGGTTTGGAATCGCTAATTATATGTGTTTGCCTATTCAGTAAGGCCATTCTTTTCTTGTTTATGTATTCTTCTCGAGCCTTAAAAATCTCTTTTTTGATTTCTTCTTTAGCTACACCGTAAATCTTCGAGTTAATATATTCTTGAGCTTTTGGAACCTCTTTTTTGATTTTATTTTCAGCTACATCAGAGATTTTAGGGTTAAGATCTTCTTGAGCATTAGAAATCTCGCCTTTATTTTTATCTTCAGCTACACCAGAAATATTCAAGTTAATATCTTCTTGGGATTTAAGAATCTCTCTATTGAGCTCATCTTCAGCCTCGCCGTGAATTTTCAAGTTAATGTGTTCTGTTCGTTTTTCTTCTCTTGCTAGCAGCACTTTCTTTTCTGAATCAGTATGTACATAACAAGGGTTTATTTTTATATCAGCCTTAAAATTACTATTTACTATATCGTCTAATATCGGACCTAGTTCATCTTGTTCCAGGGGTCGAGAATGCGGACTCGTAAATGCGTTTTCAACTTGATTAGGATCCACGTTATCTTTTGGAAGACCACATCCAATAGAATAAGGTACTTTTTCTGATTCATTCTTTGTAGCTTCATATGTGTCCTCTCGTGAGTCATTTTTGCGAACAATATTATTGCAGACTGTATCAATTAAAGGTATTTTATTTTCAATATTAGAAACTGTAACGGGACTAGCAATAATTACAGGGTTGATTACAGGACCAGCCAATTGTGTACCATATATTGGTATATGAGGAACTGCAACAAATGTGCTTGAATTAAAATGAGTGCTGTTGGCATGAACTTGCACATATGGCTCGTAAACAATTTCAGGGCGTATTAGGACTACGTTTTGCACAGGCTGATGTGTGACTGTAGTGTAAATAGTTCCAGAATTTTGAATTGTTTTCACTGGTTGCCTTAAGCTATTGGCAAGAACTGGGTTACTGCAATTAATAGTACGTTTTTGCTCGACATACGTGTGAATAATACTAGACGGTTTCGAAGAAATTGAAGATTTAAGTTGATCATTGATGACATTTTTGCTTTGCTTTGATGACATGTTGATGACATCATGTTCTTGATTTGACTGTATATTTCTTGAAACTATATCGGGGCTTGGAACGTTATTACTGACATTCGTAGCTATCGTTGGTTGGATAACAGATTGGGTCTTTATATTATCATGTATGAATGTCGTGTTCTTCATATTATGATTTATGCGCGTCGTATTATGTACAGGGTTACTTTTTTTGATACATGTATTTTCAAAACTTGTAACTGGATGCTGTAAGACTGATGTACCAGGGCGTGACATCGAACTAATTTCTTTTCTTGACTTACAAACGCTTTGGCGGTCATTTGAATTACGCGACATATCAGAAGCACGAAGTCCATCTGTAGATACTGTTTTACCAAAATCATTTTTGCATTTGTTTGCTTTTGGTACTGTATTAGGTGAGGCAAAATTTTCTTCGTCAGACAACAATTCGCCAATTTCTTGACGCAGGTCATCGTCAATTAATTCATCTAGAAGATCATAATCTGAAGAAGTCGGGAGTGTATCAGGCGGTATTGGGTATTTGGACGTTTGTGGTACATCGAAATTCAAATCTTTTTTCAAAGCTTCTAAAGTTGTTGATTGTTTGTGATTTTGTTGTGGTTTGTCTGCGGGTATTTGTGACACACCACAATTCATCCCCTTTTTCAAAGCTTCAGAAGATATATGTGGTTCTTGCACTTTATTAACTCTTTTTATAATTAACGGTTGGTTAATTTGTCTTACTAAACTTACATCAGTTTGTTCTGGAAGTTTATTTATCACAGATGGGACATTATTAGTTGTAGGCAGAAGGTTTCTCGTAGATGTAACATTGTTTTTGCTAGCTAAGGAGCTAGATTTTGGTATTTTACAATTCATAATAATTTCTTCTTTTCTATTTGCATTTGTAATCACAGTGACATTGGTAGTCAAATTACTACCTAAATCAATGTCTTGAATTTGTTGGTCACGTAGGTTGTTACTCTTACTCAACTGTTTCTGATGCGAATATTTTTGGAGTACCATATCAAGTGCGTTTAGACCTCGACTTGGAGTTTTTTGAGCGGAAAGAGCATCCATAACGCTTTGCCAGTCTTGAGGCTCGCTATAAATTTTTATGTCTCCTTTAGGACATTTCATTTTTTTGTTATTTCCTATGATTGCTTTTGACTGCAAAATATTAGGTTGTGATCTTTCCGGTATCTTTATTATACTCGACGACCTGGGTTGAAGGGCGGTCGCGTTTTCGATCGAAACTGATACATTTTGGTTAGGTTGAATAGGGAGGCCCTGTAATCCTTGGCAAACCTTTGATTGGTTATGTACGTTACTGGAGCCACGATAAGTGTAAGTAGCTGTATTTTGTAAATTTAACGTTAAAGGTGTAGTTTCCGCAGAAGCCGAATTTGATGTTATTGTGGTACTCGGTCCTTTGTTGATGACATTTTCTCGTACTGGAGGTCTCGTTACGTTCAGTTTACTTTGTTGCCGCAGCAAAAGCAGTAGTTGATTTTGATCCTTATCTGTTAACATTGTAGATCTAGGTGTCGTAAGACTACTATGTTGTGCTGGCGTAGAAATTGATCGATTAGTCATTTTATCATCTAAAGCAATTGCTCTTCTTATCACACATTGCTCTATATTTGAAATGTTCTTCGAATGTTGAATGTCTGTCGATGGCTTAACTTTTCTTTGAGTCGGTTTCTCCATTTTCTTAATAACCGTTCTATCACAATGAGATATTATTGTGTCGCTGAGAATATTTACGACCTTTTTTGGTTCGACGGGTCGAGAGTGCAATCTATTTTGCGTGACTTGCTCATTGTTTTGTTTAATCATCGTTTCGCCTTGCTTGTTTTTATGCATGTAGTTAAGTCTAGCGAAAGTATTAGGTGCATTCTCTACTTTTTTCTGTGGTTTTATCTGTTTAGCACTATAGTTTATGGGATTTGCAGACCCATGTACTTCATGTACAGACACGTTTCCACTCGAACTGTCCCCTGCTTTACATACACCTGCATTTATTGATCGTTGCAAATCCCTCAAAAACTCCTGGAAATTTGGCTCTAAGCTTGTTACATTTTCTTTAGGGTCAGTTGGATTGGATTTTAAGAGGGACCGAAGAGTCGAATTTGACGTCACATTGTCAATAACCTTCACAGGTGCGGTATGGCGAGGCGTGTTGAACATTTTCGGATCTGCATTATTCAAATGCATATTTACGGGTCTGTTTGACTTCAATTTCGGTTGTTCGTTATTCATTCGTAATTCTTGTGTTTCAATTTGAGTACTTGTTTGATGTGTTTTGAATTGCGGGTTGTTATTAATAAGGTAACTATCGACCTCATTTTTCAAAACATTTATTTGTTCACTTTGTTGTTTATTAATATACACTTTCGGAATATTCGGTACAGATATCGCTTTAGGACATCCGGATTGCATTCTAAGTCCATTCTCTACTGTAGTAGGCAATCCATATTTGTGTTGCACACTTTTGTTTACAACGCTGTTGTGGAAATAAGGTTCCGACTTTGTAACAAATTTTCTATTGCTGTAGAGATCGGTGGCGCTCTTTTGCCTTCTGAACTGCAAAAGCCGTTTTATATTTATCTTAACGTCATCTTTCTCGTTTTTGAGGTAAAATGGCGTGTATTGGGGTGGATGAATGTAATTATGTTTAGGTAGCATTGGAATTGTTAGAGGTTTCACTTGTTTATTAGTTGTTGATCCACTGGGCATACAATATGAATTTATAGTTTTGCTATTGGTTGGCAGTTTCATTGGTTTTGTAAACTTTTCTCTATTAGAAATGTCGAAATTGGGTGTTTTCCTATTTTCTGGAAGCTCAATAGAGCACTTATCTGGTGACTTGATTTCGTCCATTGAATAAAGTCCATCAAACAGCACATCCGGGTCATTCCCTTCTGTGTGCATTGATGCTACCGAGGACTTGCCTTGACTATCATAATCACTGTCAGATATGAATAATTGATTATTGAAATCAGCATCTGTTACTGTGCCAGTGATTTTTTGCGAAATATTTTCGGCAGTTATTCTTATCACTTTCTTGCCAATAAGACGCGATAAAGCACTGGATGCTGGTATTTTCTTCTTTAAAATCTTTTTTTCCTTTGGTTCCTTTTTTTCCTTCTTTTCCTTCTTCTCCCGCTTTTTTCTTTCCTTCTTTGGTTTAGGTAGCGTCGGATCATTCTCAAGCGTTAAAGGATCTGGCGCAGAGAGTAGTTTTAATGTATCTTCATCTTTTTTCTTCCCTCTACTAGCACTTTTTTCTTTCTTATGTCTTTCCTTTTTCTTTCTATCTTTGCTACGATGTTCAGACCTTTCTTTACTGCCTTCGTCGCTATGAGATTGCTTTGGTTTGTTGACTACAGTGCTAAGTGGATCTCGTTCTTCACATTCAGATGTACTTGAGAGTCGCCTAGGTTTTTTCTTTCGTCTTGGTACAGTTACAAAGACTTCTTCGTCTGTACTATAACTTTCATTTTTTGCTATGTCAGAGAAAGCATCTTCCCATATCTCTTCAGGGTCTTGTAACTCCACTAGATGTTCGTAGCCTGTGTTTAGAAACACAAAATTTGTACTTCGATTACTCTAATCGTGTGTTTAGTCACCCTAATTAAACCATATTTGCATAAAATGTTATAATCACGTACCTTTTTCAATACCATAGTAGATGTCACCTTCATCTTCATCCTCTTCTTCAGGCAGATGATTGAAAGAATCAGGATTGAGATTGAGATACTTCAGTTCTGTAGTGAGTGCCTTGGTGCCACCATGCGTTCGTTCCATGTAAGAACGACAGTTTTCTATAAGGATTTCCCTGAAAATACGATGCAATTTATAATATTAGTATAAAACAACTGGTGAATCAAAACTAGGTACTCATAACAAAATTAAATGATTTTGAGGTCTATCTGTTCATTTTCGAGGAAACTCTATTAATATTAGGATTCCTATCAATCTTGATTACACACTCTTGATTTGAAAGCATTTCATAATATTATAACGAAAATAACTTACTTATCCATGTCCCACGACAGAGTCTTAACCCTAGGGCCGGAGAGCAGAACAATGAGATCTTGACACAACTCAGGGCTAAGTCCTAGGGCTTCGCCTTCATTGAGGACCGCGGTGGACAGTACATTTGAATGCTGTTGAATCTTTTTCAGGTTCAAAGTCTCTGATGTCTTTACGAAGTTCGTTTGAGATCGGCTGTCGGTCGCCCAACTGCCAAACTCTGTGTTTGTGTCCGCTGCCGGCTCGTGCACGTCCTGGAAAAGTTTAATATTTGATTCTATCTATATCCTGTCCTTTTCCCATTATTTGGGGTCGGCGCAGTATGTTTTCTTCTTCCATTCATCTCTATCATACACCAGGTCCA
>DWAV01000709.1:0-17297 GCA_018231305.1 Noctuana lactifera
GTGAGGTTCAAATAAATAATTTTTGCTGTCACTACCATAACCTATAACCAGATTACCTTAACCAGGTACCTTTAATCCACATCAAATAACTATTTTTACAGACTTATTACATGAACAAACATTATGGTATGTTAACATAGAATATCTTGCCAAGCGGTTGGTGCTGTGTTGGGCCTTGACTAGGTGAGTGTGTGTCCGCAGGTGATAGCGTGCGTGAGCCGCAGCCGGCCGTCGCTGGTGGCGGAGCACGGCGCGGCGGTGCGGCGCGCGGCTCGCGGCCCGCACGCCACGCCGCGACTCGAACACCTCGTCGCCACCATACTGGCGCGCCTCGGCTACACCAGCAGGGTGAGTGCAGGGCATTTTTAACTTATTTATAGGTTTCAATTTTTGATTTGGCCCTCTCCCCCACCCGATTAGGCCTTTGATTGTCTACCTTTGATTGGATTTGTCCACCCCCCCTGGATCAAAACCTGGATGAATACGCCCATGAGAGGATCTCTCCTTTATATCTTGTCTATGGTTTCAGCTAGAAAGATGGTTTAGTTCAGTATGAACTGCTATTTGGCTCAGAGGTTTTTTTCCACATTACCGTTGAATCTTTTAGCTATACATGCTATACTTATTGCAGTCATCAATCGCATCATCGTTTAAGAATTGCATAATAATATTTGTACGACAAAATATTGCATTATGCATTACATAAGCATGCATCATTAAGTAGGTAATAGAAAAAATATTTTCCAAATAATAAGAAAATAATATAACCAAACTGTTTATACTTAAAATGTAAGTCAAAGTAACAGGAACTGATATGTCGATAAGGATCATTTTGTTATCTCATCAGATGTCACACGGAGTGATAAGGTATATATTGTAGGTATTGAGGGCCTGATTGATCGCATTGACTGTTGATTTACTGTCCATAGAGGGATTTACAGTATGAGATTAAATGTTTTTTATAGATATAAAATGACAATGAGATAAGCTATTTTTGTAAAATTTTCACCATATGTTGTTTATTGATGCTTTTTTAAAAGAATAAGTTACAACTTTTTAAAGTTATTAACGTTTTGTTTCCTTTTAGAATTCTTATCCTTTTTTACTCTTTGTTGGAAATATAAGAAGCGTTTGTTCATAAAAAAAATTGTCAATAAAATAAAATAAGTCAGTTCAATATTATTTTATTATTATCTTATTTTGCAAATAGTATATATTATGTTACACACTATAATAATATAGAATAATTAGCGCGCACAGCTGCACTGTGTTGTGTCCATTCTATTTGTGGATGAATGTATGTAAATAATAAATATTAAATATCTATGTAAATTCAATTGTTTTTTTATTTTTAAACCACTAAAGACTTATTTCCACCTTAGGAGCGTGCTCAAGAAGCCTTGAACTTCGTAGTGGAGAGGCTGGCGGGGGCGGAGTGGTCGGAGCAGGCGGCGTTGCTGAGAGAAGCCACAGCGCTGTGTAGTGCTTACCCCGCACTATTCACTGACAGGCTGCTTGCCGCTTTGAGAGCTAATAACAAGTATGTTTTTTCTATCTTTAATCTAGGCTCCAATATGATCCTAAGTGTGAACAAGCTTGGAATGAGTACATCTAGTAGCTATTTCCTAAAATATTTCACTTATTAGCCTGTAAAACATTGTTTTTTTTTAGGTTTTCTGTTAGCTAAAAATGAGGTGGATTACAAATAATATCCAGTGTAATTCAATTGCATTTATTCATTAAGACTTAATGATTAAGTAATAAGAGATAAATAGGTTTGTTTGTTCGCCAGATTGCCAAATTCTATTAAAGTGAATTTTAATATGAGTTGCTCATGTATTAAAATTCAATTTTTTTTCTCACGTTTTAGCAATCGACCCAAGTCAACGCACGGTGAAGTCAACCGAACTTCCGGTGGGGTCACGATAGTGAAGCTAGGCGGTCAGAACACCACACCGGTCACTTCCACCACTACCAGCACGTCCGGCCCCCCAGTCGGAGCCCCGGCCCCCGTGGGGTCAACGACCCCGGTGCCCGCAGGACCCGTAGCCCCCGTCACAGGGTACACGAGGAGAGCTAAGCTGGGTGACTCTAGAAGTACGGGAAGGTTACATCCTGGTCCTAACTCTCACCGGAGTATGACTAGGTTGAATGTTGCTGGTAAGTTTGTCGTTTCTTAACACTTCATTCTACAGCCGTTCTGTAATCTATTGCATAGTCTTTGCAAACAAATTTTTCGTAATTGTTTGCACAGACAGTGGAAGAACCATAGTCACTTATTTCACATAGTAAAAAATATAACCGTATACACTGCCACTTTGTCATCATAACTCACTCCACTGTCGTTAAAGTACGGGTACAAATTAGTTTATACATTTGATGACTTGATCATTATAGAAGCCAAATAATGACACATTATTAATAACTCATTATTTGGCTTCTTGGCATTATTTAAAATAACTTTTCATCTTTACTTTTTGTCTTCGTATTTCTGTGTGTGTTATGGTAAGTAAAATAATCAAAAATTGTAACCACATAAAATTGCATGTCCACCCATACTGTGTTTTCTGCACTACTTCAGACACGTGTTGCTATTTCCAGGAGGCTCAGTCGGTGGTTTGCACAAAAGCATGACACGACTCTCATCTTCACAACAGATTAACTCACAGCCAAACTCAAACGTTCCCAGCTCAGGTAATGCTTCACTTCACTTTTGAACAACAAAATGTAACAATACATTGCAATGACAAACAAATAAATGACAGTATCATTTTTATGATAGAGTTTTCTCGAAACATAGAAACTTTCTCAATACATATTATGTATCGATAAAGTTTATTCTCATTACATACAATTGTATAAAAATGTACCACAATGAAAATGTACTAATATGTACTATGTATATACAATATACATGCTACACACAATTGGGAACAAATACATTATTAAGAGAAATGTCCCTACAATTTTAATAATATTTAAATCTTCTTAAATAACAAGATACCAGTTGCTGTACTGTAATAGGCTTTACATGAATACTCAAAGAAAAAAACATTTCTATGAACAAATATAGTAGGTATAAAAGAGTAAAAACATATTCCAGGTGTAAAAAGAAAATAAATTACATTTGTACAAAAAAATTGGGATGTATGTAACTGATAATCTGATAAATAATAAGTAATAATCTAAAAAATTTTCATAATTTATTCTTAATTTTTACATGCCAATGTGTGTCCCCATTATCAGTGATAGCGAGCAAGCCAGCAGTGTCGAAGGCGGGTGGTGGTGCGGTGACGGTGACCACCATCTCTCCGCCGCGCGCGCCCCGCCCCGCGCCCCCGCCTGCGCGTCACCACCACCATAACATTATCATCGGACCCTCCACCTCCACCGTGAGTATTACTAAGTTATATACAAAAATATAGGCATCAACCATCTATACCATCCAGACTATCTAACTATAACAGAAACAAGATTTTAAATCAATTTAAATTTCTTTCCACATGGACTCGAAATCACCCTGAATTTGAAACAATGATACAACATATTTATGGTGTTATTTGTACTGCAAACCGTACGATATATCGTTTTTAATAAAATAGTAAAAAATGTCAAAAATTATAACGTTTGTCCTCAGAACTCCGGGCCTACTATAATCTCCGGCCCATCGCCGCTACAAGCGCAGTCCATCTCCGTGAACCCCCTGACAGGGAAGTCTACTGACGGGTTATTGCTGCCAACGACCGCAGTGTCCATCCAGCACTCCAACACGGCGCTGGGCCAAGTGTCGGTGATCACGTCGACGGCGGGCGGCGCGCCGGCGCTCACCCCGGCGGCCCCCGTCGCGGTCAGCCACAACCCCATCTCCATCTCGGGCCCCGTCACGGTGACGTCACGCCGAGCCAACAACACCAGCGTCACCATGATCAATTCCAGTTCCAATTCGAATAATTCAAATTCCAACAATAACTCCAATTCGAACCATCGGATAAGCGTGTTCGAGCCGTACCCCATGCGGGACACGGTGCAACATTTCTGCGAGAAGCACTTGGATAAGATCAAGGCGTATATGGACAACGTGTCTCTGAGGATACCGCCGCCTGCCAAGTGCACTATTGAAGGTGACTTTTTTTCTTATCCTATTAAAATTCACATAAAGTTTTGACGCTCTATAAATAACGACGCCCTGTATTTAGTACCAGTAGTATTAATAATTATGTAGTAATAATCTATATAAAATTATACATTAGCGAATCTACTATTATTTTCCAGGGGCAGCTGACCCCTTTCGTGCGATAGTTTTTCATCAGCTCTTATAGTAAAACCTCTTTATGGTTAACTGAAAATCCCGGGGAGGGATGGCGTTCATGGCGTACGTGCACCAAGTCCCACTTATCTATATATATTGATATATTGACGAGCAAGTGGTGTGCAGAGCGGCGGTCGAAGAAGCAGGCGCGGCTGGTGTTCGCGTGCGGGCGGCGCGGCGCGCACTGCCTGTACGCGCGCGCCAGCTTCTCGCTGCGCACGCGCGCGCCGCGCGTGTGGATCCACCTCATGTTCCTGGCGCTGCAGGCGCGCCACGCCGCCGCGCTGTCCTCGCGCGACCCCACCGTCGCCTCGCTCAAGCACTGCTGGGACATCCTCAAGTGCGAGAACAAGACCTTCCTCACGCTCGTCACCAGCGCCTTCCCCAACCTCAAGGTACGCATTGCACTCTCCACTCCACTCCACTGCACTCCACTGCACTCCACTCTACACTCTCAAACTTAATATTTCACGTACCCCTATTAGACTTTCAAGTCCACGGCGAACCCCTTTAAAAAACTTGATTATTGATAGGCATTTTATTTAAAAAAAATGGCATACTCCGCTTTAAGAAGCCCTGCTCTTAACTATACACTTCCCACTGTTAAAACATTATCTTCCTCATGCTTGTCACTCGTAAAACATTCTCCAATTTAAGTCTACACTTGCCTCAACAGGAGCAAGAAATGCTTCTAAACGAGCTGCGCGCGGCCGGTTTCTTCGACGTGTTCGAAGTGAACGCGACACGGACTGACGAGTCCCCCACACACGCCACCTGGGGCTGCTTCCTCTGCAACCACCCGGAGAGGGCGGTGGGCTTCCTGGCCGCTGACGGCCAGCCGGTGATCGAAGGCCAGCTGAAAGAGAAGAAGGGCCGCTGGAGGTTGTTCAGGAGGTGGCGGACGCGCTACTTCACGCTCTCCGGTGCACATCTCTCTTGTAAAGGATCCGTGAGTGTTCTTGTGATGTGTCTTCTAGATAATGTAAAGAGAAGTTGATGAAAAAAGAAAAGATAGAAGAAGACAGAAGATACTAATGTATGAGAGTATTCTGTCTTCATCTCCTTAATATTTTGTCTTTTTTGCCTTATATTTTATTTATTTCACTTCCAACTATAGAGTAATAATAAGTACTATATGTAGGTATTACGATTTCAAACTTTTATTCTAGTTTTTGTGTCCGTATAACATTAAAAAGTATACAATGACAGTTAAAATAACATTTTCCTTCTGTGGACTTCCTTGAATAGCGCATACATCTCGTAACTATTTAATCTATGAACTATTACAGAGCGGCGGCGAGAGCATAGACATAAACCAGATCCGGTCAGTGAAGGTGTCCCGTGGCGCTCGCAACATTCCCAAGGCCTTCGAGATCTTCACGGGAGACCAGACGCTCATCCTCAAGCCGAAGGACGGCAAGAACGCGGAGCAGTGGGTGCAGTGCCTCAGCATCGCCGTCGCGCACTCGCAGGCCAGGGACGCGCCCGCTAAAGCCAACAGCTTGCCCGCCAGAGGACTTACACTGAAGAGCTTTTGAAGGTCAGTCATCTGTTACCTGATTGTGAAGGCAGATTGTGAAATGTCCCCTTAATTTCAGTCATCGCTCCTATAAATGCAAGTATTTAATTCATTTGCATGTTGGAATATAGAAAGGTTTGTCCATTTTTTGTCCAGGACTTTTGAGTTAGGACTTTTGTTGCAAGTGCAAGTTATGTTTACATCCTTTTTAAATGTTATTTCTCGATTTGTAGAATTGAAAATATGTATGTTAATATCATGGGACGTGATACTCAGTAGACTTTAAACGACAACTAGTTTTACAGTTATTGAGTATGAAAATAATGAAATATTTTGTTATACTATTTCGATGAGCATGTTAGGCGCGCGACGTCCCCCGCCGCGCGCTCGTCGCTCGCGCCCGCATTGTTGTAATGCTATTAACGGCTATCGCACGCACGCAAATTGTGTTCTGTATTTTTACTTTTAAAAGTGACTGATACCTACGGGTTAAGTAAAAATAAACGTGTTTTTATTCATCGCCAAGCTCAAGCTCAAGAAATTGTCCTGGCAGGAACTGTCCATTATCATAAATTCATTTAAACGAAATAGTTAGTTTGTATAATAACTATAGGACAATGAAGAGAAAAACTTGTAAATAATAATGTTATATCCCAACAAGATATTCACTTTAAATAAAGACGTTTAGAAATGACAACATTTGGGTTTATATTTTAGTTGTAGTTTTATGTAATCAGAGTTTTTGATGTACTTAATTTTTTTTTATACAATATTAACTTTTTTATCATTATTATTGTTGGTAAGCAAGTGCCTTTTGTTACGTTGTGATAACTAATATTAAGTTTTCCATCAATAATAGTTTTTATATTTATTGTATATGGAGATGTTTTTATTTAAATCCGTCTTAAACTCGTAGACACTGAACTGACAGCAACTTATAAATGTGAAATTTGTGATAATGTTACTGTTTCAATGTTGATGACGTAATATATTTATTGTTATTTGAATGTATCAACTTATTTTCATATTAGTTTTAGGACTTATCAGTGCCTATTTACCATATAAATAATAGAAAAAAAACTAAAGCCTATAATGTTGTTTTTACGATTTAATTGCTGATTGTATAGCATCACTATTTGATCGTTTCCAAAAGTCACCCACGAAATATCAATTTAGTCTACGATTTTGGGATAGATAAGACGATACTTAACCTCATATGAAATTAATAGTGGTTCAATAATGCTTTTAAGTGTGCATGAACTTGGACTTAAAGTACAATTAAAGTTTAACGTCTAGGATTAATGTTTTTATACAATTTTACTGTTTTATTTGTGTACGAGGTGGGATGTGTGTATAATTGGTAATATGAAGTGTATATTTTGTTTAAATAAGTAGGTAGGTGTTCGTGTATAAATATATATTATATATAAGAAGATTGAGTTTGAAGGTCGAAGACTGAATGCTGGTCATAATTTGATATACTGGGTATTGGATAAAGTGGTTGTTATCGTATATCGCGTTATTTGAATGGGACATGTCTTTTAACTAATTGTAATCTTGAGTGAATATAATATTGTTTATACTTTGCAGTATGTTTTTATGGAATATTAAATCCTTACTGTATATTTATTGTTTCTGTAAAAATCTGTTTTAAACTGTTTGAGTTATTTGAATATTAGATTAGAATTTTAGTAAATAATTATTTCAATTAAAATTATGTAAATGATGAAATCGAGCGTATATTTTACTATATTCAATTTTACCTATTTTAACAGAAGAGATAAAATGAGATTTTTACGGATTAGGTGTTATGAAATGATTTAATTTCTTTATGAGATTCTTATTGTCATTTGTTTATGTTTTATAACTCTTCTAACATCCATGGAATCTTTTTTTTTTAAATTTGCATCTAAAGATGAACTTGATGCGTTATTCTATTTTTATCTGTGACTTAAAAGTCCACGTGTTAGCTTTTAGGATGGATTTTAGGCATAAGCGATTTTGTGATTCAAAATTGACATTCCATTTATTTTTGACGGTGACTCAAAACAATTCAAGGGGATTTTAATGAAATTATTTAGCTCTCAAATTTGTTTCTTGTAATTTAGTGATAACTGAATGACATAAGTAACCATTATTATTAAAAGCAAAGAATTTTTATATAACATTTTTTTATTAAAATTTTGTGACTAAAATAATTAAATTTGATAATATTTTAAATGGAAAAGCAATTTGAGCAATAGGTATAATATTGAATTAAAAAGTTTTTTGTCTTGTGATTTTTTGGTACTTTCACTATCGAATATGCATTGCAATATGTTTAGTTCATTTTATAATACATATTTTACAAAATAAAATTAAACAATAAGGTGACATGCAAATAAATTATATTGCCAAAACACAATGGGCATAATTTTTATGTTACATATTTTATTTACTAATGAATGCAATGTTAATTTGATACAGCATTAAAAGTGACAATTCAAAAAATGTCAGGGAAGCATCATGTCTGATTTTGAATTATTTTAAATAGGCCTGTAATATTAAAATTATTGCTGTTAAAAATGAGTATGTACTTAAAAATATTTATTATTTTACTATGTTTTGTACTTAACAGCACTTGGCATAGATTCATGAGCAAATTATATCTTTAGGATCTTATAAGATTTACTATGTACCCCACCGTGAAATAATGGATCCTACATAAATTCTGCTTAAAACTTTGTATGGTAATAACAAAATAAAAAATATTTGTTGTAATATTTATTACAGAAATACATTGTGGCAAATATAACCTTTTAAGTAACAAATCTGTAATATGTAATTGCACATCAATCTATGGGAAGTTCTATTATCGAGCAACATTAGGGCTTCAGTCCTTTCCTTTTAAGAGTTTAACGTCTAACTCATATCTGGCTTCAATTTATAAAAAAAAAGTATTGATATGATTCAATGGACATAAAAATTTATTATATTTAGCTGCAGGTGTACGAAATTTATTGTAATCTATTTGTATATCGTCTGACTGCTAAACAATATTTAGTGCTAAATGTTGCTTGATACTAGATAATAACATAAGAAATTAATCATTTTAGGTAATTCAATGTACTTATGAAGACGGTGCTACATTATAATACTGTTTGTACCTTTCCGTTGCCGCAGCGCTTCCAAGTGTTCATATATTTAGGTAAAGGATGCATATATTAATGTTAACGCATGCCGCGGTCCGTTACAATCGCACGGTACATTGGCGCTTGTACTTAATTTTATTTATTAGAATAAAGTTATGTTTGAAAATGTTTTGGTTTCATTTTATTTACATGATTTTAGATTAATAGTATTAATAACATTGCATATTTATTTACACGTTAACAGGTAAAAAGAAAATATTACACTCAATTTATTTTAAGTTAATGCTGGCTGTTCTCATTTAGATTTAAATTTTTTATTACTAATTGTGTGACGTCACAATAGTGGCAGATTAAAAAATATTTTTTAAACATGAAGCCGTTTTACAACAGATAAATAACACAAAATCACGACACCAAATTTTTTCATTTTTATTATTTAAGAATATTTCAAGGCATGTCTTAAACAATCTCTCCTGGTTTCAAATTCTGTAATTGTTTCCTAAACCCACTGTTAGGTTGTATGGCCGGTCTTTTTTCTTTAACAATCCCATAAGCATCATCAAACTGTAGTCTATGATAATGCATCAAATACGCAATGGCGACCACAGAAGTGCGAGACACCCCAGCATTGCAGTGTACTAATACATTTTCCCTCAACTCAACAGCTCTTCGTATAAATTGCAAGCATTCAGCTAATAAAGGTCTCACATCAGTTTCTGGCAAGTCCAACATAGGTACAAACCTATGATTTTCGTCGACATTCATATCTATACCTAAGCTAAGAACATGTTTAATATTGTACTGTTTTAAAACTTTATCGACAGCACAATCCTGTGACCCTATGTACAAATAGTCTACAATTAATACGGGCACATCATCTGGTTTAGTATCAACTACAAAACCATATGCACTAGATACAATACTCTTTTCATTACCCTCAACATATCTCTTACCGTCTACACGAGTCACAACTGTTTCTGTCTCTTTCAGTCTGTCTTTTTGTTTCTTTAATTCATTAAGAAAACTCATCTTCACTGTTGGTGTCTTGCTCGCACTTGACTGCACTTTGTTCGTACACTAAGTCTTCGGGATTGTACTCCACGTTGCAGAGGTAGAGGCCCTGCGGAGGGCAGTTCTGTATAAATGAGTACCAGGAGTGTTTTGAGGGAACTTGCAGCATGACCTTGACTTCCTCTGGGGGCAGTTTACCTACGGCGACAGCGATTAGCGTCCCTAACATACGACGTATCTGAAAAGAATGACAATAAGATTTAAAACTGTTTTAAATTGGTTGAATAATTTATAATATGTATTAATAATTAATATAAAAGGCAATGTCAGTTTTGCCCTATTTTAAGAGAAAATTCTTTTTTGGTTGGGGCCTATGCCCTAAGCTTAAAAGGTGTCAATTTAAAGTTACATATACTATAGGTAAATGATTTTCAATGAATCAAATTTACAAACTTAATTTAATTAATTTTCATACATAAAAGGTTTTTTATATCCACAAAGAAAAGATAATAATATACCTGATTATGAACAAAAGACTTCCCCTTAATTTCAATGTCCCAGTAGTCAAATAAATTCTCATGAGCTCTGAGAGAGTAACTTGTAAGAAATGGCTGTCCAGGTCTCACATCAATGTGCAGAATGGTGCGACGGTTATGCTTGTGCTGGAGCATCTTGTCATACTTCTTAAATGTGCTGAAGTCATGGTATCCGATAAAATATTTCGCACCTTCCTTGAACCTGTCTATATCAAAGTTATTACCGCTGAAATCAAAATGAAATTTACGTGAAAAGTACATGAGATATTAATATACTATAGATAATAAACACAGGTAGGTATAAAATGTTACCGATAACAGATTACCAATTTCAGGGTGTATTTTTTACAAAAAGTGAAGTACAAATGTACCTCAACTCCATTATAAAATTGATTTAGATTCCTTACCGTGTAAAATGACATTTGTCCAATTCTTCCACTGGGATCATCTGCCCTATGGAGGAGCCTGCTGATAAATCAACTTCCTTTTTGAGAACTGCTAGTCTTAAGCATGAAAATGAATAATCACATTTTATATAAATGAAGTGATCACAGTAGTGAAGTTGAGTAGATAGGTACTATAAATGACCTTTTATATGCCCTGAAGGTTAAGTACTTAAAGAACCCTCACCCTTTCACCCTCTCATAGTAATATGAGAACGGTAAACAGAAACATTTTATATTTGTTGGACACAAAAAAATTTATTTTCCAATGAATTCATTCACCTTTTGGCCAAAAAATGTGACTTTAAATACTAATGTTATTATTTATCTGATATAGATTTTTTTTAATTTAACTTACCTGTACAAATATGTTCTAGACTGAGCTAGAAACCTGGCATTAAAGTTATCTGACACTCTAATACAATTTTTTATTAATATTGGTGTCTGTGTCTTTCGAAAAAATGTGTTTAAAGTAAAGGTTATTTTATCTGGGTAGTATTTGGTGTTGCCAGTTGGTACCAAATCAACATGGGCTGTATTATTCAATGCGTGGACTCCCCCATCTGTACTGCAAAAAAATCATACATTTAGGTGTTCAGGTACCTTTTTATTTATAATATATAATTTATATTTGAAAAACAAAAGCATTCTGAAAGCAATGAAAAAAAATTGTAGAGCTAAACAATTATTTACCGGCTTGATAACTTAACCATAGGAAAGTTCTTTGGTTTCAGCTTAGTTAGCGCAATTTCTATCATTCCTTGCACACTCTCTGGGTCGGGGTGTGTACTGCCATTTTTAAGCCATAGCTTCTCTGAGGACCTGAAAGAGATCAGAGTTTATTCAGAACGATTCAACATTTGATACAATACCTAATTACAACCTATAATTTACATACCTAAACTTAGTTCCTATGTAAGAAAATTTTGTAAAGTACCTAGATGTCATTATTTTTAGACATTTAATGTGCCTTTTTTACTTTTTTAGTCATAAAAGTCTATGCCTATTTAAAATAGAAATCACTTTTCAGGTTATAATAAAATTGTTTTGTTGTAAAATTAATTGTGACATATACATGCGACAGTTTGTAAGACAGCCAGCTGATTTTGACATAACATCAGACATTTAAAAAAATTGGAAAGAGGAAGCCGGTCTCTATACCTATCTACAATAAAATTGTGGTTATACGTAAAGTAAGTATGCAATTTAATATAATCGAAATCATCAAAATCTTTTATAATTTATTACAAGTTTATATGAAATACAATACAACAGGTATAGTTACGCTGGTTACGTGGACATTCATTCTATCAATTAATTAATTTAATTTAGTAGGCTTTCACTTTATTATATTGTGTTGTTCTCTATGGTTATCACTTTCTATTTGCAACCTACCTACCTGCATCGCACACGTCATTGTCAACGTCAGCCAGCCGCAGACGTCACTAACGTCAGTTTGCTAATTCAGCGAAGATGGCACAACGGACGTGGCATGTGTTTACTGTGATAACACTATTATTTACAATTTTATCAATAGTCGGGGATGCTTCCTCAACGTCGGAGGCACCATGGTACGAGAACTTGCCTGCAGTCACCATGGACTACAAAGTTCACATCGACGCTGGCAAAGAGGACTGTTATTTCCAATACGTCCAGCCGGGCGCTACATTTTACGCTAGTTATCAGGTAATTGGGTAAAAATTACCTATTCTAATGGTAATTTTTAGTTGAAACAGTCCTCATCAATCTCAACATGTTATCTCTAATACCTTATTAGATAAGATTTAATAAGAGTCCATAGAAATGTACTTTATGTCGAATGTCGATAGCCAGTTCAGCTGTCACTTTCTGTTTTTTAGGTGTTGAAAGGCGGTGACGGGATGTGTGGGTTCGCAGTGAGGCATCCTAACGGTCAGATAGTACATCCGTACGAGTGGCGGCAGAGCGCGGAGTACGCTGACCAGACCAGCAGTGGCGGCTACTATGCTGTGTGCATCGACAACCAATTCTCTCGGTTTGCGGGAAAACTTGTTAATTTGTATCTCTCTGTGATCAGATACGATATGTGGGAGAAGTATGCTAAGGAAGTTGAGGAGCTGGATATGAATATCAAGAACTTTACGGTAAGTTCTATATCTTCTCTAAAGCTTTTGAGCCTGTTCTGGAATCAATTTTCAAATTACTATGATAAGTTTCATAAAGAATATTAGAAATGTAAAAACTAGTGGAACTCAGCATTTTAATGTGATTGATTGCCACAGTGGCTGTTAGCTCAATCCTTAATTTTGCCATGCATTTAAATTTCTTGTATTTACTTTCCATAACATAATAATATAATGTTTCTATGATCTATTACAGAATTCCATTCAATTTGTGGAACGCAATATAAATGACATCCTTCAATACCAATACCATTCAAGAGCAAGGGAATCTCGAGATTATAATTTATTGGTTAGCAACAACATCTATGTTCTAAGGTATGTATTTTCTTATTATAAAAATTAACTTTTACGTTCATCATTACATTATCATCATCAACCCATCGCAGTCCCACTGCTGGGTGGGCACTCCTCTCAAATAAGGGGATTTAGGCCATACTGTATGGAAGTTTTTATGTATGTAGATAAGTTTCTGTATTTACTCATATTTTATTTATGTAATTAATTTTCTTTTTATAATTAATTAAGTAAAATATAGTTTTCTGTTTGATTTCAGGTGGTCAATTGTCCAAATGCTAGCTATTGCAACTATAGGAAGCCTCCAAGTCTATTTTGTAAGAAAACTATTTGAAGTCAAAGATAATTCATCTAAAACACGAATTTGAATAAGTTTTCGTAACTGTTTTGTTATGTAAGGCGATTAGTATTCTAAACATTTTTCAATGGCCTTGACTGAATCTGTTTCATTCCTTGTTATCTCTGCTGTTTCATAGATCGAGATTATGATCTCCTATACTTTGTCATTAATTTAATTAAGCATATATTTTTTTTTATTTTTATAGTAAAACATACTTGAAGTAGGCTACTTATGTTAGATTTTGATAGATGTGCAAATGTTTATTGTTCTATGCTTTTATTATTAATGTTTTAATTATTTCCTGCATTGACATAGGTTTTAAGGCTTAATTGTTATGATTATTTTACCACAGAGCATTTTAATTTTAAGACGTTGCGGTCTTACTGATTGAGATTTTAAATTTAAACGCTAATAAAAGACATTTAGAATATATTTTATATAAGTTTTTTTTGCTATCTAATTTTGACACAATTTATACAACTTTAAATATTTTTGTGGAAATGTAATTGATCTTATATTGTGGGTCAATTTTACTAGAATATAAGAATAATTGTAATTTCGAGTGTCTCCTCCATTGTAAGGTCCATCTCGATACTTGTTTGTCTGGATTCTGGATGTGATTGGCCTTCAATAGTCAGGGAAGCATAATAAAAGCATTCTGAAGTACTTAATGGGGGTTTTAATTATGAGGTGTTCCTTCGTTATTGCTAGGTAAATTTTTTACATTAATGTTATAGAAAAAACAATTTTTCTGTTTTCATTTAAAGTTTAGTTTTGAAAAATGCAATATTAGCTCAGAGATTTTATAAAAAGTGGAAAAATAAAAATGAATATATTATAATATGCAAATTATATTTCATAATAATAGTTACATTACACAATAAGTCTTAACGAGTGTACATTAGTGGTATAACTATATACATAACAATAATTTACTTAAGTACGTACATCTAGTGCTCAGTTAAAATTTAATAACGGAATATTTCGAAATTATTATAATAAAAAATCAATGTCATTCGCCTTAAAAAATGATTTAACATTTCATGCCAATAATTTACTATGGGAATGTTTCAAATGTCAGAACATACCCATTTTATAAAATAATTTTTCAAAAATGCGTTAACAATAATTTTGATTATTACTTGTCCGCTTATTGACTAGTTAATTTTCGAAACAACGGGCAAGCAAAGCAACCGAACGATAAATCATAGAAATTTATGAATAGAATAGCATAAAACATTGGTCATAGACAAATAGATTTAGGTCTAGTGTTGCAATCTAAAGAAACTGACAAAACGTGAGAAAATATCGAAGTAAACAACTTTTATTACAACATGTTATTTTATATTAAACTGTAATATACAATTTGTTTCACCTAACTGCCTATGCCAAATGCAAATATCATACAAATGTTAAAATTATAACTAAACATAATACATTCATTATAACGGAATTATTCTGTACATAAACAAATGTGAATCTCATACGTAACTGTACACTTTCACATGCTACCATTACATTAATTAACTTCCTCTTTAAGAGCGTCTTACGTTAAATATAAACTATGGAATTATAAATAAGCACCAGAAAGTTGCCACTCGGTGCAGATTGTAGCCTAAAAGCAAAATCAGTGAATATACTGGTCACATTCTATAAAAATATTAGACATACTAATAGGCGATTATTCTGAAGGCAGTGTATGGACGGACACACGTATACACAGATGCATTTATAGATAAATATTTGTATAAAAGATTTATTACTGAATACAGTAAAACTGAAGTGTTGGTCCACATCTAATTACATTGTTTAAAAGTCTCACACAGAGTTGCAAAAATCTTCTATAAAGCTAATGATATAATAATATTACATTTCTTTTGATCCCAGTTTATAGCATTATACTAATGAAGGCATTAAGCCTAACGAAGCTTTTTGCAACTTGACCCTTGTCTAACCTAAATTAGGTTCTATATCAGTTCGTACGTGAGGGCATTGCTACTTGTGATGGGATTCCTGCAGCTGTCGCTAGGTGGCGCGCTTCTTCTGGCCGAGGTAGGTGCCGGAGAGCGCGAGCAGGCGGTAGCGCTGGCGCAGGTTGCGCGCGCGCACGTGCGGCGACATGATCTCCGCGGTGTAGGCGCCCGGGAACCAGCCCGCCTCGCCGTCGCGCAGCCGCTCACCGTAGTACCAACCTGACGGAGCGCAACTTATGTTTATTTACCTTTTTATCGAATTTAATTAACGAGCCATGCTTTTATAAATTTTTCTGGGCTGTGTGGTCGCATATGGGAACAGTCCCAGCCCCGTAGTGCGCAGCGCACTCACCCTCGCTCGTCTTCCTGGTGACGTTGATGATGTCGCCCTCGTGCAGCGGCAGCTCGTCGGGCTGCGCGGGCGCGTAGGGGAACTGCGCGGCGACCTGCGGGCAGTCCCAGCCCGCGTACACCGCCTCGCCGGCCTCCGCGCTCGGCGGCGCCAGCGCCTCGCCCCAGCGCCGCGCGTCCGTCTCGCTCGGGCACGACACCAGCTGCGGGACGCACAAATCTTTACTTACTTACAAATATACAATAAAGTGCAGGATTAGCCTAGTAGTCGAATAGGTCACTGATAGCCTAGTTGTTAAATAAGGCAGTAATAAACATAGTGGTTGAAAAGGGCAATGATAGCCTAGTGGTTGAGTAGTTCAGTGATATCCTTCTTGTTAAATAGGCCATTAATAGCCTAGCTGTTAAATAGAGCAGTGATATCCTAACGGTTGAATAGGCCAGTGATAGCCTAGTGGTTGATGAATGAAAAGTTTAGTTTAGACTTTAGTACTATTTAAAATTGATGTTAGATATGTTATGGACGGCAGTGGCCATTGACTGTGTATTCGTTTGCTAGTGCCGGCGCGTACCATCTCGACGGTGCGGCCCTCCCTGTTCTCGAGCAAGGTGAGCAGCAGCGCGTGCTTGGCGGCGCCGCAGTCGCTGGAGCACACCTCCAGCAGCGAGCGCGGGCAGTGGTCCACCGCCACGTACTGCTCCTCACTGGGAAATCAATCATAACACATTGAATGAATGAATGAATGATTGAATGAATATTTATTTGCAAATATGGAAATACTAGTAGCACAGTGTTTGGATGTATGATTTCGTTATACATAAGATTTGTTTTACATTGCTTAAATATACTGTGTATTTTTTGCGGTACACGTTCGCGTCCAATGAACGAAGAGGTGCGCGGGGTACGACGCGAGGGGGATAACTGTCAATTCAGGACAGATGACTGCAAGAACATGTGACCGGCTGCGTAACCTTTATACTTCCTTGTAAATTGATTATTGTAAAGTTTAAAGTTTATTATTATACGATTGAAGACGCTTACCAAGTTTTATTCGTCGAAGACCTGACACCATCATATTTGACACACTTTTAGTGTCCCCAACGCAGATAACCGAACAGTAAATAAACTTAATATTCTAATCTATTGTCAATCTTACCCCTTCTTTTTGGTGATGACAAGGTGGTCGTTGAACAGGAAGAGATGTAGCGGCAGCTTGTGGAACTTCTT
>DWAV01000710.1:0-17275 GCA_018231305.1 Noctuana lactifera
TAAAACAACTTAATCTTAACATTTATAAGCCGTTCGTGTAGTTGAAAAAGCTACACATAGGGTTGTGTGCGTTTACGATGATACAGTCATTATGAGAAAATCGCTTTATGCCCTGGAAATAAAATTACTTTTGCGCGTCGAGAATTCGTAGTAGTGGTTAATTTTACGTCCGCATAAAATTTTGTAAGGCACAATTACTTTATTCGTCCTCTGCTCTGCAACCTTATCGCGTTTTTATTAGGAGACTGGGGAAAATTATTTTTTGGACCGTCCGAAGTAGAATTCTGGGAAATTTTAATGACATGTACATACGTAGACAGTCATGATAAGCTACTGCAGGCTTTTTAAACAAAGATATTATATGTATAATGTTCTATATTTAAAATTGTACTTTAAACCCGAGCTTGTGTGTGTGTGTGTATCAGTGTTTGCGTACGTGTGTTATTGAGATCCTAAACATTTTACCTACTTAACTTTCGGAAGTGGCTATGAGCTCAATTTAAAAGGTTCTGTATTTAAAATCTCTTTTTAATACTTTCTCTTTTTAATTCCAGAGTACCTACAAACATAATTATAGAACCTATGCTTCCATCATTTGCTCACTTATTTCATTTTGGAATTTTTCACCCGTTTTTATATTTTTTCCGATAGTTACGTACAATCGGTCGTTTCTACAGCACAATAATAATGAAGCGTGACTGGAACCCATTCCGCCCGGTTGGAAGTTCCGGGATAATTATCTTCCGTAAGTTGATATTAACAGTCGGTCGAAATAATTGAACTCTTTCGATTGCATTACGTTGGAAATGATTGATTGGGGCAATAAACATTCAGCTGACTATAACATCCACCTGACCGGAGAAATATAGACCGAGGTATTTATGGGGCGTAATGTATCAGATTTATCGGAACGGAGCGGAGAGTAGAATTGGTGAGATAAAAGACTTCACAGCCCTGTTATAATGGGTCTAATCTGAATATAAAGAACGGTTATATTTACTTTGGAATTTCCAAAAAAAGCATATATTTCCTAATATGATGGGAAACTTGGAAAGAAAACTCTTTGGCTAACATTACCAAATATCGTAGATCTTTATTAATTTATCTTCTATATGAAAATCTAGATTTTAAATCTCTCTATCTCGCGTGTTGGTTTTATTTCGCGAAAAGTCTACTAAACAACTTTCAGTTTTGCTTAAGCCAAGTACATAAATAATATGAACAGGATATAATACAACAATACATAATATTGTAAAATTAAAATAGGAAACTCACCCCAGGTAGCGTCCGCTTTTCATGGAGGGCGTTTTGGGCGTTCGATGCACTTTCTGGGTTGAAATACGTCAGGAATGCACATCCTGTGGACAATAGAAAACATTTATTAGCAAAAAATACACTGTTTAAATTAATACGAGAGAAAGTTAAAGAAGAACATGATATATTTAGATTATAAACGAGCCTTTGCATAAAACTATTTTACTTCCCTTAAAATGTGTGTAATTAAAGTACTTTCAGTAGTATATTTCAAAATAATAAAGGATAACAATTAGTTTTACAAAACTACTAAAAAATATAGCGTCGATTTATCAAGGAAAAAAATATTTTATAAAAAATAATATTATTATAACAACATTTATCAAATCACTAAGTTTGAATCTAGTTCCAAAACTTGAGGACATTGACATTTTTTATACATTTAATCTCCAGCAGCTGACGCCGAGACCGGCTTCAACGTCTCCAGAAGTTCAGACAGGTTTAAATTTACCTTTTTATTTCAAAAGACGATTATAGAAGTCTACTAAAGTTGCCCGCCGCTGAACCGTTTGTTCTTATTAAAGAAACTTCAAAAGGAACGACCGACTAAATATAATTGCGGCTCTCTATAATTGGCTTACATGTTTCTTCGAATAGCTTTGTTAAACATATTATTATGTCTTTATCGAAACATGTACAATATGGTTTTGTGTAATCAAAAAGCTCGTATTTTGTATGTGTTGTTTAAGATGTTTAAATTGATATACCTAGATATGGTATCCGTCTCTGTGGTTTGGCAACATAAAATCAAGGCAAATGCCGGACTTTGAGTTAGCGCGTCGGGACTACACGATATTTCATTGTTCTCGTTGCTAAATGTCAGCTTGTAAAAGTGTGAATAAAATGCCTTCGTGTGTTTTTAAAATATCTAAATTATACTGTAACTGTAAGGGGAAGAAAACCGTTAACATTTTATGTGTAACATCAGCGCTGCGGCTATGATGGCTACTAACTAATATTCGTGCCATTTTTTAATGCAAGAATTTAAGCCTTTATCCTATCTATAGGTAATATGTCATAGGTTGTCGTAGAATATTATTATATTGGTATGATTTCCGTTTAGACATTAAATTTGTGCTCTCCTCTCATGAAGTTTCGTTTTCGTAGCATTGTTAATCCTTTGGTATGGTCCATTTCATTTGCGGGTGTGACCACTTCCCCGTGGCCCGTCTGCATGTCTGCTAGGATTAGAATATTATTATAAACAATACTAGCAGTTCTTATCTTCTCTTGCTACAATAATAACACTCCATTTTATTAGCGCTACAAAATACAGATGTTTCTCGGTTATCCGTTTCCTACATTGTATTGTATTGAGATTTAAAAGTTGCATTTAGTCGCTTTACCGACCGTTTGTTCCGGTTCAAGTGTATTTGTGTTGAGAGCTGAAAAAATATGAGTTGGCAACGTCCAACGAAACGGAAATGTATAGGCGCAGGAAATGAACCCGTTAGCGATCCAAGATGGCCGCCGCAGCCCTGGTTTAGAGTGTGACACCATTTGTTATCACGGCATCGGTGTAATCACCGGTTTTATATTTACCAAGCTATAAATTATCTCGGCGTTTGTGGCAACATTAATAACATTCAACATTAATTAACAGTTATGATGTTGTTTAAGAACTCATTATGTAGGTACCAAGAATATTGAGATTTACTGTCATTACATACATAAATAGTAACAATATACTGGGAGGTACCTAGTTAGTTTGTCTCATAATATTATATTATACAAAAAATTTATGAATTTAATCTGTTTTAACGCCGGTTACTTCTCGGCGTTCGATTCCCGGATTTTTCATGCAACAGTAGAATCTTAGTAGTAGAATCGTATCTTAAAACTTTTTCTTATTGCCAGCTCAGCAGAAGGGACAACGGGAATATGCCAATAATTTTATTAACCACATGATTTCTATAAAGAATACAATTAAAATTTATGGCAATAACGATTGGTAAAATATTGTCGACAAAAGTGAAAACGATGTTACAAAAGCACTTATGTTATGATAAAATTAATCAGTAGGGTCCCAATAAGTGGGGTAATTCCCTTACTCGGGCCGCAAGTGGACCAATAAATATGACACCTACCCGATGATTTACGTAGAGATTGAAACGGATTGTTTTACAATGTCATGCCGAAATTGAATGTCGATGACTGTACACATTTTCTAGGTCGTGGTCGACGTCGTGTTTAGTGCTATTTTCAACCAAAACGTAATATAATATACATGCTGTAAGTACCTACTTGAAATCGTGGAAAACTTAGAAAAGGAGATGAATATTAAACCCAAAATTTTGATTCCAAAAAACCTTTAGATTTCGTTAAACATAAGTCAACTTATTTAATATATTATACTATACACACACACACACACACACACACACACACACACACACACACATATATATATATAACGTATGTATATATATATATATATATATATATTGTATATAATGTGTACCTATATTGTACACAAATATATTTATTTAACCACCTATTTATACTCCACCAATCCGTATTGGAGCAGCGTGGTGGAGTATGCTCCATACCTTTCCTAGTTGCGGGGCGAGACCCGTGCCCAGCAGTGGGACACAATAAGAGTTAAAGGCGAGAACGTCTATATTATATACAATATATAAAAAACGGGTCAGATACACTATTTAAAATTCAAGAACGGCTGAAAAGATTTTCGTGATGTTTAATTTTTTAGATTGATCTCCACCCCGAATACATACAAAATAGGAATACATACAGCCTTATATCAGCACATCCACAGCCATCGAATATTTTTCCTTTAAGCTAACAAGTTAAAACATAACACATTTATTCTCAGGTGGTATGAAATTCCCCGGGTCGGCTAGTAAAGTAGGTATAAAATATTATACGCCATCTCCTTTTAAACAATAAAACACAAATAACTTTTTGTTACTAGGTAATATTTTAAAGCCGTTTTAAAGCTGAAACACCAGGTAGCTGGTAGGCGTGCCCAGTAGACAAGGGGTCAGATAACGGCAGGAAATAAAACCTGCTAGCAAATTAGTGGGCGCCGTAGCCGATGCAAATTCGAGCGGCCTGCGTAAATTTGCCACAAACAACAGCCGTTTTCGGAAAGGCGAAAGAAATAGAAACACCGACCTAATTAAGGCTGAGTGAGGTAATCCGATTGACTTCATTAGACTGGATGATAATAATGGATTGGATTCAAATATATTTGAATAATTGCCAGCAGCTGATGTTGGGTTTTATAGATTCGATTAAGAAGATGTCACAGCCATGAACCCTTCAAAAGAGTATCAAGGAATCACGTTATCCCATACAATCTTTGCCTCCGTTCTTCACCCAGAGGTAGAGTTTTGGAAAATCCTTTATTACCGGGTGTCTACGTCATACATAAAACCATCCTCCAAGTTTCAGGTCTTTATGATCAGCGGTTTAGGCTGCGCGTTGATCCGTCAGTTATCAGGACAAATTATTCTATACTAATACATAAAACTAAAGAGTTTGTTTGTTTGAACGCGCTAATCTCTGGAACTAAAAGTCGAATTGAAATTTTTTTTTTTGTGTATTATAGCTACATTCATGAGGAAGGTTAGGAATAGACAATCAAGCATTACGTTACAATTCTTAACGCGGGTGAAACCGCAGGCCACGGCTTCTGTATAGATAATACAAGAATCAACTCCAGGGTACAGCCCAAGTACATTTGCTTGCACAAAAATACAAATTACATTCCGTATTTCCAGTATCATTTCTACCGGCATTTTGCGTTAAATCGTATTCCAAAAGCAGCGAGTGTTACAGGCAGTGGCAGATTACAACAGCTTAGATAACAGCGGCCAGGAAATAAAACCCGCAGCTAATTAGTGGTCGATGCGATTTCCAGCCCGAGAATTAGTGTAGGCTTTGGTGTTCATGTTTGTTTTCGACTGAAATTTAGAACAAAATTTCGGAATGCTGCCGCCTGTTTGAGAATATTGGTGCTTTTCTCTGATACTCTTTCTCTTAGTTGGTTACCATATTTGAATTGCAAGTCGCAATTAAGAGCCAATTGGGTCGGTAGATAGTTTTTAAAGGGCCAGTTGCTGGTTCTTGATAAAATCCCTGATAGTCTATCACAAAGTTATGTGTCAATTAAAGTGTTTTTCTGCACATATCAACGTTGGCTGGTAGATAATAGTATATTTAGCAGTAAGTCCGACTTTTGTACAACAATTGTCTTTGAGTATAAGTACTCGTAATTAAGTGTCCAAAATGTTTTTTTTTTAATTATAATATTCCATAGATACACCTAAACCTTTGGGCGATTTGACAACAACCGACACGGGTTGGCCACTAACCCGTATCTCCACCAATCCGCATTGGAGCAGCGTGATGGAGTATGCTCCGGGCCTTCCTCGGTTGTGAGGAGAGACACGTGCCTAGCAGCGGGACATAAAAAGGGTTGAAGGCAAATACTTAACAATTTAATCTATTTTCATTTCTCTCTTGAATAAATCTTCTCCGAAGTTTGTATTTTTACGTCCCTCAACTAAGGCGGGGTGTCGTCTTCCATCGCGAACATAATTCACGCGAAACTGACGCCATTGGAGTACACTCGGGGCAAGTGACGCGAGATTAAAGAAAAATGCAAATCTCTCCGTGGTCTTAGTGGGTAGCCGGTGACACGCGAATTCAAGACACTTTGGACAATGGACACAGATAAGTTCAGTGTCTTCAGGACCGCTTCTTTTAAGTGACTTAATAAATAACGCTTCACACTCACAGCCCCACACTAGGATTCCCTGTGCCATGGACACACACAAAGGCAATAACACAAACACCCAGACCGCGAACAGATATATACAAGTAAATTCATCATTTAAATTTCTGCCCCACCGAAAATCGAACCCTTCCAATGGCGTACTGGCATGTTAACCACTACACACCAACCTTCTTCTTCTTAGGTAAGAAGTAGATGTAAGCCTTCGATAATTGAACTAGAATTGAGAGTGGAATTTTAAGGATTTTTCAAGTTCAGGCACATTTCGTTACATGGAAAGGGACAAAGATATACAACAGATGTCATGGAGAAGAGAAAAAGAGATCTACAAACTCGATACCAATTGATAGAAAAATAATAGTGGCACTTTTCGTCTTGTCGTCAGCGAAATAAATTATTTCTTTCTAAATGAGGGCTGGCGGATGAATTTTGCATTCATCACATTTCTGTTATAAAAATGAAAACGTTATAGTTATAAGTAATACCTATCGATGGAAATCAGCGTGGATGCATAAAATAGCTTATTGATTGTGATTGCAATGCATCGCATTCCGATTCGAGATAATGTGAAATGCTTGAATGGAGGTTAAACGGCAAATTGAAGATGATTGATCACCACCGCATATGCCAACTGATTCATTTGCATCTAAAAGGTAAATTTTTGCACTTTTATTTATAGAAATAGAAATAACTTTATTGGGTTATAAGACTGATAGTAATACATCTACTGAACATAGCATTAACTTACTAATAAATCGTTAAAAATCCTCCTTTTTGAAAATCAATGAAATATACATAATTCATATTATTAATATTATTTCATTTTCACACTAATAAGCCGAATGTCGTTCACATACAGAAAAATAAATGAACAACATTAAAGACAAATATGAAATAATAATAGAAAATATATAGAATCTATATATTTTTATAGAATATCTTTTTAGGACAGTAATTTGGATACAGCTTTTTATATTCAAAATTTATTTTTCTTTATTTTTTATCTATATTACATATTATCTAATAGATAAGTTTATATAAGTTACTTTAGTTTTTAGTTTAGACAGGTATAGGTATAACTATAAAATATTATGTAATCCTTACTTACTTAATATTATAAACGCGAAAGTTTGTAAGTACGGATGGATGTTTGTTAATCTTTCACGTAAAAACTACAGAATGGATTTTAATGAAACTTTACAATAATATAGCTTATACATCAGAATAACACATGGGCTACAATTTATAAAGATATTGTGTGAATTGCTCGAAATATTAATCCTGCGCAAACGAAGTCGCCACCTAATTATAAGATACAATGACATGTATATTTTATCTGAATAAATAAAAAGGCATACGTACATAAGTAGCAAATGTTCACTATGAACGAACGCGATGGAGTACGAGTACCAACGCCCGCGAGGTGCAGTCAAGTGTACATTCAGGTCGCTATCATTCTATTTCAACTGAATAACGACGTGAATATATTTTTTATTCATGTAACAAAATTCGAGTAAAGCACGGTGATAGTCTAGTGGTTGAACTGTGGTGTGTGGTGGATGTGTAATGCCATAAATAAGTAAATAATAATTTTGGGAGACCCATTTTTTTCTCCGTTTTGAGTAATGCCGTCAACCCTTTTTATGTCCCACTGCTGGGCACTTGTCTCTCCCCACAACCTGGAGCATACTCCACCACGTTGCTCCAATGCGTATTTGAGTAATAGGAGTGTTCTGTGGTTGATTTTTTGTTAGTATGTCTATCGGATAGGTGGCCACTAGGAGGGCACGTTAAACCGTGCAGCAGTGGGACATAGAAAGGGTTGAAGGCATGGTAATAATTATAGCTTATACGAGCCAAACTGCTGTTAGGTAATTCCTTATACCTACTTGTCTCTTTCTTCCATAGTTAAACATGCACAGTCTAAGTAGGTACATGAAACTTAAGGAGAATAATATTCCAGGGAAATTTTCGCCATATCGTGTCTCACAAGCCCGAAGTATTTAATAGAATCAAGGTTCAATCAAAGCGCTCCACTGCTCAAAGACACGGTTATGTTAAGAGGTTCCACTAAATATAGTTATCGTCGAACTAATTACAAGCTCTTACACTACACTTCCATTTTTAACTTCAGTTTTCTATCCATTCTATTGAAAAATATATAAGTGCTTGGGAAATGGGAAATAATTTGATTTCACAGAAATAGGCGTCTGAATGAAAGATGGAGTACAGTAGAAGGAGAATAAAATGAAGGAAAGAACGCTAGAACCTTTCCACCATCAGTCCTGGTCCTGTCTTTTTTTTTGACCTGACCTGTTGGTAATCGGTCACCATTGTTTATTAACTTGAGCAGAAGGAATACCTTCTTGTAGTTACTTTTTTGAAGAATCTCATAATAATATTATTTTCCACTGCAGAAGCTTCATCTGACTTATAGCGAGAATCTGACATTATGAGAATTTGTCATTTCGCAATTATGTCATTTATCTTCTCCTGACAATATGCGTTAATCTGTCGTTTTACCCTTCTGATATTCTAAGCCTAAGCCCTCTGGATTATTCTTAAAAAGCAAAGTCAGAAAAGTGAAGTGCTTCAGAGGTAAAACAGTTGACAGTTTTTCTCTTTAATAATCTTTTACCTTTTTTTCTTAGACGAATGATTACCTTACGCACAGTTAAAGTAGCAAGGCTGAGCGTCAAGAATCAAAAAACGATTTACGTTATCCATTTTACCTCGAGAACTGCCGTCGAAAATCATGACAATTAATAGTAATACCTTCACTGTGAGCGTTTTGTTATCAACGTCCTAATTAATCACTCGGACTTTAAATTTATAGCCGCCTCGAGACGAGACGAGCAAAAAGTCGCCACTTTAAAGTTTTTAATCTTATTTAGTTTCAGACTTAAGAAAAACTCCATCTTTTGTTACCGGACCTTCGCTGATGGGTAATTTAACATAATTTTTATTTGTTTTGGAGTTGGAAATAATGTATGCTATGCATGTTAAACGTCATTTATCTTGATCCAACTAATATAATTCTATCACAATTCATATTTTAATGTTAAAATGATGTCATTTATGCTAAACCTTACATAATTTGTCTTAATCTATACTAATAATATAAAGCTTAAGTTTGTTTGTTTGATTGTTTGAACAAGTCGGATTTGAAACATTCTTTTTGTGTATGATAGCTACAGTCATGAGGAATATTATTATAGGTTATCAAGCATTACGTTACAATTGGTAACGCGGTTGAAATCGCGGGGCGCAGCTAGTTGAAATATAATCGATTACTCTGTTACTCTGTGATTTTAACTTAAGTTTCCTTTCAGAAGTCCACTAAAACACTCTTTTTAACCAAGCATTTACTCACAAAAGTAACTGTAAACCCATATAAACCCTGTTATCTAACCTTTCGTATTTATGACAAAGTAACAAAGAGTTACTGCGAGCGACCAGCCAATTTAATTAAAAGGTAAACGAAAAAGCAGCCTTATTCGGGAAACAGGGAGGGCCACGCTTTCTAAGAACAGAAATATCAGTGCAGTTGGCAAAGCTCGTGTTTTCATATTCCACTAGATCTTATCTTTCGCGGTGGACTTAAACGTAATAACGATGGCTCTATTTCAAACAAATTTAATGCAACGTTGTAATATTATGGTAGGGATATCCTATTTTATGTGGTCGAAGAATTAGGGAATTTTTCAAACTTTGTGCTGTGGGTTCAAAAGACAATTCAGTACAATGACTACTATAAAGATTCAGATGGTGAAGGTGTGAAATGATGTAACTATATACATGAATTTACAGTTTATAATAATCTTAAAAGAAATAAAGAATATTTTTAATATATACCTATGATGAGACAAGAAACATGTAACTATTAAACAGCTGATTGTCAAGGTACAAATAAAGATTTTTTTCAAAGGTTTTAAAGCTATTATAAAATGTATTTAATTAGAAAAGAACTCGGAAATGAACGAAAATAGGAAATATCGAAGAATATTAATATCTATATTTCAACAATAACTATACTAACAATATGCTGATTTATATATACCCAAATCCTTAAATCCTTAAAAATAACACTTCACACTCACAGCCCCACACTAGGATTCCCTGTGTCGCGGGTGCCATGGACACATACAAAGACAAATACACAAACACCCAAACCGGGAACAGCAATCTAAATTCATCATTTAAATTTCGGCTCCGCCGGTGATCGAACCCGGGACCCTTCGAATGCTGGACTGACGTGGTAACCACTACACCACACGGGTCGCCGCAAATCTGCATAAACACTAGTAATAACAAAGCACAAAAAATCCATTCCAAGGTCTCCATTTTCACAATCAAAAGCAAAATTTACAACACGCTCTGATAAAATTCTCGCACAATTTACTCCACACAAAACAGGCACTTACACACGTTTTTCATTCACCACTTAAAACGAACCGCTTCCATTCCATAATAGAACGGGAGAGTCATTGTTTGCCGAACTAAAACGTACGAAACATCTGGGAAAGAATCGTTGAAATAAAAGTCCATAATGATATTATGATGCGGAACATACGAACATAGAATCTGTACTTATGGTTAAAGATATTGTTCCTGCAAACAAGAGTAACGATGATAATTAACTCTCATGGAAAACCAGATGGAAAAACGAATCAAACAATTAGCAGCTTACACGGTTTTAATAGACATTACAGTGACAAGAAAAACGGAAACAAGGAAACATAAACATCAAAGAACATGTCAACGAATGGTTACATTAATTGATATTCTTTCTCCAAACTTTTTCATTAATATTTGTCCACAACGTCTCCACCAATCCGCATTGGAGCAGCGTGGTGTAATAAGCCGTGCCCAGCAGCGGGTCATAAAACGGTTTGAAGGCAAGAAGTCATACGCCACAAAAATGCCATGAACAGCATACAATTTGTTTTCATTACTAACCAGCTTATGCCCGCGTGTTTGCCAGCGTTTTTCACCCCATCCTCAGGGATAAAATTTTAGAAAATCAGTCCTTATCGGATGCTTTCGTCGCACAAGGAACACACCCTCCAAGTTTAGCTAACAACTACTCGTATTAGCGGTTTAGGCTGTGCGTTGATCCGACAGTCAGTCATTCTGGACAAAGTATTTTATATTATGTGTAGAATTAAGTTAATTTTGTTTAGTGTTTGAACTGTAATCGTGCTGTGCGGCGCAGCAATCAACACTTATTTCTTTGTTTCGTTCCTTTTTATATCTACAATCTACCGATCGGGCAGGAGTCGTATATTAAATGGTTTACAGCACTGCAGCGTCTGACTGCCTGCAATTTCTGCTAAGGTTTTTACTGAGAATTCTTTTTAGACTTAGCAATTTGCACATTGTTACCCGGTGGTTTACGTTTCCTTTCGCCGTCTGATTTGTTGCTCCTTCCCTGACACGTTTTCCTTCTGCTCCGATTCCTTTAGTAGCTTTGAATTCTTGTTTGCGGCTAAGTGCTCGCTGAGAAAATGAGAGATCAAGTTGTTATAAAGTCAGTCAAGTGGGAGGACTAAGCGCTAAAAGCTCTATAGCTTTTTATGTAGTAACATCTGAATTAAAGCAGCTTATCTTTAGATTTGTTGGAAGTGTTATTTTTGCGATGTTTCGGATAGAATTGTCACGGATATTTGAGATTTTTGAACTGCTATTGCATTATGAGTAAAAAGTTTGGCTTATACAAACAATTGCAGATATTCAAATGCATAGTTTGACAACAAAAATTTTACAATACGATTTTAAATGAAAGTAGAAACAAAAAACATTATAGCAATTTATACTGTACCTACCTACTATTTAACGTGTGTCTGGCAGCATAGAATTTATTAAAGAAAATTAGGATAGTAAAAATTTATAATTAAGTAAAGTTCCAAAGGACTCCTCTAAAGAGTGCATCAAGTATAAAGAACTAACCACAAACCTCTTTAAAGTTTATTACAGTTGAATCGTGAAACACAGCCAAGTCGTCGGAGTCAACCAACGAAAAGTTTATCCTAACGTAATGTCTAACAGAGTCCGGCGGCCGCAGCGACCGAGGCTTTGGAGGTCAAGCAACTGCCACCAGTGACGAGATTACACAACGTGGACATAATGAGAGAAGATTTTAACGTTCTAGACGTACAATTTTAAACAGTCTGAAAATTTAAAAAAAAGAAACGTTTAATGATATAGACCCTTTTGTCCTTGGAGATCTTAAGATGCTTGACTTTAAATAAAATTAATTGTAAATTTAATTTAATTTCATTAATATTTATTACTAATTAAAAATTTATCAGAACAGAGAAAAAATGTTTTTTAAAATAAATGCACCTAACGTTCAGTTTTAAGATTCTAACTAGGTATGTATTGTCAAATAAAAAAATATAATCAGAATGGTATAAAAATCGAATCAGACATGTAGTAAACATTAGACTAAAAGCCTGAATAATTACAATTTTCATAATTTTTTATTTGCCCTCAACCCTTTTTATGTCTCACTGCTGGGCATGGGTCTCCCAACATCCGGGGAAGGTCTGGAGCATACGCTCCAATACGTCCACCACGCTGCTCCAATGCGGATTGGTGGAGATAATTATTACACTATAAATCAAAACTGAATACACCTGTGTTACATTAAAAAAAATATTCCAAATTTATTACTAGTAGCTAATTAATAACAAGAAAATGTTACAAAAACGATGGGGACCAACAACAACGCAGTACACAATGGCAATTTCAAGGTTCACGATGTTTGTTTATCATTTAATAACGCGGAAATCTCGAAAGTTCACAGTTCCATCGCAGTTCGGAACTTACTTAGTGGAATGGCCGGAGTTCTGTCGGTTGGACAATTTACATTCGTTTCATGGCTACAAACGAGTTCCCCTCAAAGCGTTATAATGGACACTGTTTCAGACCTATTCGCAGGAATGGATTCTCTGTTATGGCTGTTTTTGTTTTTGAATAGGGTATGAGGGTCAAAAGGTTGGGATCCGGCAAGCAAGATTATGAATTTTAAGAAGAGTCATTAAGAAAGTGTTTCTCTTTGTTAATTAATCTGCGTTTTCCAATCAATTTTCAAAATTCAAATTCAAGCAAGACAAAGAGAGAATAAAACAAAGTTGTAGAAAAGAAAGTGAATGATAAAGTAGCAACGAAAAAGATGTTTAGTTAAAAACTTTATATCCAGCATATTATTCTTATAAGCAGATAGATATGAATTGAAATAGATGCTGCTAATTGGATCCAGTTGGGCCTTCTGAAGCATCAATACTCATTTGAACAGTGGTCTCGCAAAGCTCTTGCAGCAAGTGAATGACAAAGTTGATTCCGCTCAAGTACATTGTAGTTAATGAGAAATTCCAGGATTGCTTCGCGTTACCTCAGGGCTTTAACTGGCCTCAGTTAAAGCAAAATGAATTTTTCAGTCATGAAATTCTATTAATGAAAAATATTCATGACATGACTGAATAAGATTCTACTCGTTTTAAAAGAAATTAAAATATTTTAAATTACCGAGATAAAAACAAAATGTATAAACACGACAGTAAACGAATACAATTTAAGTATATTCAGTCTCATTTCCCATGATCATAAAACGGGAAAATGTACAAAGTATAAAAGACCATGATCGTAATTGCGATGGTCCCATAAATACTGAATTTAAATATTAATACCACCCAAGCCCGAACCACTTCACACAAGAGGGAAATAAGCTATGAAATAAGAGCAAAAAAGTAATTGAAAATCGGAATGTAGCTATAAACGATGCCTTCCCGCAAACATCAGCGGAAGTTAAGCAAAGCAGGAAAGGTAAAAGGAAAGGTTTAAAAAGCGAACGATACATAACCACGATCGATACTATAAGCGGTCCTTCGGCCCTTTGAATGCTAAACAGTTTCAGTAATCCCGACTAACGGCCTCCCATTCGCGGATACCCGTTTTTGATTATCCCGGCCCTGATACGGATTTTGTAAACCAAAACTTTTGGGTACGTAAACGATGATATGGTTTCTACGCAATAAACGTAGAATGAACGCTTTTGTACATAATTTTGTGCGTCGTTGTTACCAAAGTTGTCCTAGTAATGTTTTAAATGTCATTTTTGTGTGTGGATGTTTTGCTCAATCGCGCAAAAATTGCTGAAAGATTTGGATGCGATTCGATACACAGAATTGTATTGTAATTGTATAATATGTTTATGTCGTTCTCGTCTATTTCTCTAATAAAGGTTACTATTACATAATTGTATGTACAATTTATCTAAAGGAAGATAATACGGTAAACGGTTCTTACCATGTACCTATACAATTTTCGTTACGTAAAGTTAAGTACGATATAATTCCTGTAAATTAATGTTAATGAACAAATAAATAAATAACGCTTCACACAAAGACAAATACACAGACACCCAGACCGAAAACAGAAGTCCAAATTTATCATTTATTTTTCTGCCCCGCCGGAGATCGAACCCAGACTAACCCAAAAACTTCGCATGTACTATGTTGTACGTATGTTTTATATTCACCTGTAAATCCAGGTAGCATGGCGTACCTACTTTCAAGAACTTTGTATCCGGTCCCGGACAACAATTACAACGGGATTACGTCCGGAACTCATAACCGTATCCCGGGTCCCGTTAAATAGGTATAATGTGCACCGGGATTAAAAGATCATATTGCCCTTAATTGCACTCTTAGCACGAGTTTATGGGCCGGATTATGTGTTATAGGAATGTTTTTTGGTCCATAAACTGGGATAGAAATTTAATTAAAATGATATTGTCTTCCTCGTGCAATATTTTATAGGATTCCTTTAACATCCCTGGTTTATTTTCCTGCAGCTTACAAATACTTTTATATACAATTCTTGATTTTAATTCTTTATTTAACTTTTATTCTTTGAACTCATATAGTTACTTGATATTTAATAGACTTTTAAATTGGAAATTAAGGACAATGAGGAAAAATATCGTTAGTATCTACGACATGTTTATCGCTTCAAAAAGTATAAATGTTACATTATTATTATCAACTGTTTCCAAATGCCTCACACCCATAGCACTACACTAAGAATCTCCGTGTCGTGGGTACCATGGACACATAAAGCCGATAACACAGACACGGAACACAGATCTAAACTCATTATTTAAACTTCTGCCTGGGAATCGAACAGGGACACTCTGGATGGTCGATCAGCATGCTAACCTTAACACCACACGGGTCGTCTGCCTGCAACCTTTATGGCCCACTGCTGGTCTCTTCCCATAACCACGAAAAGCTTAGAGAATACTCCGTTACATAGCTTCAATATGCATAAAAAAACTAAAGTTTATTCGTTAAACACTTTTAAAAGAAAATAATGTCTTCGGCGTTAGTTTACGGTAGAAAATAATATTTTTATACAACCCGAGCTGTCACGTGAAACTAAACGGAACCGACTACCCCACTTCACGCCACGGTGACGGACAGCGACATTCATTATCGAGGCGTCATTTACCTAATTAAAACAAATATTAGTGTCAATTAGTCCAACACAATTAGTGGGAGACGTGTCAACAAGGCTGGGCGTTTTGTTCCTGTCGCCTCTGTAATTACAATGGCGTGAGTTACCAGCCCTTCATTATGTCATTTCACCATCATTAAGGTAACAGTAGTGTCGCTTTTACTCTTTACAATGCGAAGCGTGCGAGCTTGAAAAATATTTATCGCGATCATTTGAGGCAATGGATAGATACCTACAGCAAAATTGTTTCGAAAATTGACGAATTATTTATCTTCAAGTTTTTTAATGGTAAAGATTTTCTTTATTAGAAAATAAAAAAACAGTTGACAAATAATTCATTGCATTTAATTCTAATCATTAAATCCTAGCTAAAATATTGAAGATGTTTATAATTGGATGAAAAAATCAATTTTCCAACCGAAAATAAACTGTAGTACTACCTTAAGAAAGAACGTGTAAAATTTTGGGGCGTAAAATGTCAAGCCTCAAAATTAAAACCCGTTGAAAAATGTGGCGTAGATTTTAATGCAGGTACGTCATTAACAAAACATACGAACTACACGAGACAGAAGAAAATCTCACGGAACGACGTAAAAAAGAATGTAATTAAGCACGTTCATTCATTCTACACTTTATTCCTAGCTGTTCATATTATTCATAGTAAATCCGATGTTATCACTGCAAAATGTATTTTGAATAGCAATTATTGTCTATAAACAGTTTACACCTGACCAGATGCGGTTCATTGAGTCTATTGATAACCCAACCTCTGGTGCTTACCCAACCTGACTTTATGGTAATAACGAAATCTTCCTAAAATGATTGTATCCTAAAATTTAAGAAGTCCATTAAATCTTAAAATTCATAGCCTTCATTGATGCTTGTTAAACACAAAAAATTTAATACCATCATTCTAATAACCCACAAAACCCAAGCTGTTGAATCAAATAATGATGAAAAAACATCATAATAAACCTTATTAGGCCCTCGCTAACATTCTTGTCAAAGCGAAGACGAAACGCCGCGAGGTACATCCTTGTGGAACGCTCGTTAATTAGACTCGGCAAGAAAATGTGCACTAATGAAGAAATGAGAACATGTTATAACGAGACGAACAAAACACATAATGAGCACGTTGTGCCCTGCAGCTACGGGCTTTTCAAGACTTTATCTTCATTATTAGAACTACTTAGTATACCAGTAGGTCTATTGTTATGGAAATCCGTCGTTATAACAAATTATAATTGTATTTTTTGCTGTTATGAAATTAGTAAAAATTTACTAAAATGGGTTACAAAATATACTGATTTGGCCATTTCATAATGTTGCAAGATTACTAGATGGGGATAATAATAAATGTATATGATCTGCACATGAAATAGACAAAGCTTTAACTAAAACCTATTACAATTCCAATATTATTTTCAAGGAACGAGATAGGCGTACTAAAATTGGTGAATTTGATACTGCTGATACAAATTTCTTTAACGCAGATATTATCCCCCTGGTTGAAGCAAAATGGGTCTAAACTAAAACAAACAATATAATTAAAGAGAAAAACAATTTAGTAGAGCAAAAAAACAAAATAGAAGATAGAGAAAAAAAGAAGAATAGAAAGAAGCACTACAGATAGATCTAGATAAAGATTACGTCGAACATGATTGTAGACAACGAAACACATAA